>JAUZSU010039266.1:0-21698 GCA_034780255.1 Parotocinclus maculicauda
GTCATGTCTACAGAGAAGCCACGAATATGTTGCGCGCAGTCTTCACATATACCATGTAGGCATCCCGTTTCCTAAAACTTTTCAACACCTCTGCTGCCATAACTTTGTGTAACTGGCCCAGGATGCTCAGATACACGATGATCTGTAGATCAGAGCAACAATGTTGATGCCCTTATGTGACACCCTGTACACAATTAGCATTTGAAAGGGGCAAAGTGTGCCTTCCTTTTATTCAAAATGCCATTTCACCTAATCAAAACCAGGCAAGCCAACGCTTTTCCATGTATTGCTTTTACTTTACCTAGTCCACTATACACTTACAGACCACTTTATTAGGTACACCCCTCCTTCTCGGTATTAATTGTTTCTACACTCCTTGTTCACTTTATCAGCTCCACTAACAGTATAGATTTCAAGTTCTACAATTACAGAAAATGTCTGTTTATCTACACGTTGTTAGTCCATTTTACTCTGTTCTCTTATGGTCAGGACCTCCACAGGACCCCCACAGATCAGGTATTATTTGGGTAGTGGATAATTCTCAGCACTGCACTGACAATAATGTGGTGGTGGTGTGTGAGTGGAACAGACACAGCAGTGCTCCTGGAGTTTTGAAACACCTCCATGTCATTGCTGAACTGAAAATAGTCCTCCTACCAAACTGTTTAGCCACCAGCATCCTGTAAGCACTGATGTAGGATTAGAGGAGGGTTAACAAAACTGTTTAACAGCAGATGGGCTACTATCACTGGCATTACACCTAAATGTGTCTAATAGTTTGTATAGGCTACTGTTTAAAAACTACCACCAGGTCAGTGTCACTGCAGTCCTGTGAGTTGTCCACCACCCAATTAGTACCAGATCAGTGGGGGTCCTGACTGTCAGAGAACAGAGTAAAGGGGCCTTAAACTGTATGCACAGAATCCGAGGGTCTGTAATTATAGAACTTTAACCTACATTGCTTCTGTATAGTAAGTGGAAATGATATAATGGACAGTGAGTGGGAACATGGGTATACCTATTAAAGTGGCCGTTGTGTGTATAATTAACACACACACACAAAATTCTGAGTTGATGGTGTTGGGGAAGTGTGCATGCACAACATTGTGTAGTCCTGAACCTAAACTCAAAGGTCCACTTTTTTGCAAGGCTCCTGAATGTAAGTCTGGAGAACAGTTGTTGTTTTTTTTAAGTTTTGTGTCTTGTTTATATCATGCTGGCTTGAATTGTTTTGTAAAATAGCTTATTTTTAAATAATAAAAGCACAGAGCTGCTGAAAAGCTGTTGAATAGCAGGTGAATCTGGGATAGGTTACTATTAAAACCTGAGCCCTTTTCACAAGTGTCCCAGTGTTGGTGTTTACAGCTTGGATTGACAGGTTAGGTCCACTTTAAAAAAATGAATTTTAAAGGGTAATACAGTGCAAGTTAAACTGACCTGGAGGTGTGTAATCACATTTAAGAGAGGCTGTTGCGATAAAGTCAGCGAAGGCCTAGACCAAGAGGTCAGGCATCTGTATCAGCATATACTGAAGCAAGAGCTGACAGACCAGTACCTGAGCGCTTTCACAATAGCAGAGAGAGGTGAGAACGGGTTGCCTGTTTGTTTACTTATACGCTCGTTCTCTCGGTGCTCTGAGAGCCAGTGAGTGTGCTTGCGAGGGCACTCTTCCAGCACCGCTCGTGAATTGAGGTCTCAACAAGGCCTGCCGTGCAAGCAAAGCCCTTCACATGTACAGTCATGCAAACACATGGGAGATATATTCGATATTTGTGTATTATGGCCTTTTTTACGTTTAGGATATTTTGCTCAACGATTGGTGTGTGTGTGTGCGTTTTTAAGTCTTGACTGACTGCACTTGAAAAACAAGCCTTTGTTTCTAGCAGAGATGTTAAAATAATTTCATTATGCATCGGGTGAATGTGGGGTTTATACTTTACTGCTTTATGGTGTGCACTTAATGCTCTGCTGCAGCCTGTTTTATTTAATTTATAAAGTTTAAGACCTAGACCGCCATCCTGCATTTGCTTGCATAGTTAAACATGCTCTGTCCCACTAATCTTACATTGGTATTTACCATTATGTGATGAACAATAATATTCTGAGTAACAAGTTTTGCTTTATTGGCATTTTCAAGAACGCTATCAGAGACCACACAGTTGGATCCCATAGGCGTTAAAAATGCTGATTATTATTTAATACCCTCAATAGGTTGATATGACACACATCCTGATCCCACTGACACTGCCTCATCCATTTCCATTATTTAATACAGCATAATATTAATATATACATGTAATACAGTATTAGTTTTAATCTAACACAACAGCATCTCATTAGAAACTCGATCTCTTTCTCTCTTAATTCTTTCTTTCTTTTTTATTGTTTTATTATTATGCTTTATTTTTGTTTCTTATATAAGCTTGTCTAACACACACACATGCCTAAGAATGCACGATCCCATTGACATTACATCATCACTTTAAGTGAAATGGATCAATATTTTAAAAAGCCATGTTTCTTGTTACATTAAAGCTTATCAGAGGTCATGCGTGAGAAACCTGCTTATGATTGCCTTTTCTTTTTGCATTATGCTTTTTGTGTGTTTTATTTACATTGTTCACTGACATCTAATACATATCGAAACATACACACATAACCCCATTTGGTTGAAACGAATATAACCAATATAACGATGAGCTGCGCTTTTATTGTTAGATTTAAGTGTGCATGTGACTTTATTTGGAGGCTCTCAAGTTTTCCAATGGTTTTAATTGTTTATGATAGTGGACACGCACTGATTTCACTTGCACACTAACGTGTTCTCCCTCCAGCTTTTGTGGTGTGTGTAAGCATCTTATCAAAGAGGAGAACCAACAGCTCAGGGACACTTTTTAATTGATGCATTATACTTTAATTATTTATTTTACAAAGTTGTCCATACCCACCAACATTGCACTGGTATTATTTACAATTGATCAGTGATTTACAGAACACGCAGAGCTACATGTTGTTAGGATTGCATCAGTGTGTATATATCCATTATATTCTGATACTGTTTTATTTAATAACAGTGAGCTTTTTACCTACCTGCTTAAGACAGTTAACACACATCATTCATTTAGTTAGAATTGCTTCTTGCCATTTTACATTGCCTTTATATTATTTTGATTTACTATATTATTTATATATAATTTTATTTTTGAAGCATATTATCAGATACTATTTTATTCTGTAATTTATTTTGTTTATATTTTATTTCTTGTAACAAAGCTGTCCGTGAGCCTGGACACACCTTTAAGCATTCACCATCCCATGGACATTATGTTATCAGCTGGTCTTATTTGATACGGATCAATACTTTAAATAATGAGCTGTATTTAATGTCATAATAAAGCACAATATCAGAGTACAAATTAATTTGAGTTTTTTCCTCTTTAGTCAGCAAACTCACTTGCTCCTCTAAACATGCACAATCCCAAATCTATAGTCATTATTTATTAAAGATCATTATTTTTAAGAGTATGTTACATTTCAACGTACATTTACACAGCTCAAACAAAGACCGTGCGAGTGGATCCACTATTTAGATGATAATAATAATGATAATAATAATAATTTGTTTTTATTTATATAGTTCCTTTCTACTATCCAAGGACACTTTACAAGCCATTTTCATACACATTAAAAAATCTAAAGGAGGGTGGGGGGAAGCTAACAATAAATAGATGCACTATTTATTATTTTATGTATTGTCCTTATTAATCCTGATTAATAGTGACCCCACTCACATAATCTGAATACACTTGTGCACTAAAGCATGTGGCGTCTGACTGACTTTTATAGTAATACTATTAAAATAAATCTAGTATAAATTAATAGCGTTGATGTTTTTGTAAATGATAAATATTTTAAAGAATAAGATGTGCTTTGTTAGTGCAGTTCTTAATGTTGCTTTTTAAGCACTGTTTCAGAGAGCTTTCATCCACTATTTGGCATAGCATTTAAAAATAAATACTTTATCTAGGCTATAGTTATTTTTAAATACTTTTATGTAATTGTACTGTCAATACATGGTGGAGATGAGAGATGTTTATTATGCCACCTTATGCACCTGGATTTTTTTTGTGCACCAGAGGGTGCAATCATACGTTTTCAGTGAGCTTGTTTGTTTACTTTATTTTAAATGCAAGGTAGCACTTAGTTATTTATAATTTAATTTAAAAACGGTTACTCTAGCACATTTTGTTGCTGTAGCATTATTAAAAAGTCCAATTTTTTTTTTATTTGCAGGGGCCCTAAATGTTATTTTTGTTTATATTTTTTTACCAGATAAGTACACATTTTGATTAGTCTTTTATCAGAAATCTGATATGAGGAAGCTACAATAGTTTTTTAACATTTTGTATTACAATATTAAACCTCAGTTGCTTGTAAGTTGTTCCTTTATATTTTATATGTATGTATATAGTTATTTATTGTATAAATCTGTTTGTGACTCCTGACACACACTTAAGCATGCACAAGCCCATGGACATTACTTTATCAGCTGGTCTTAATTGATACAGATCAATATCTTAAATAATGAGCCGTTACATACACAGTGTTACATTTAAGATAAAGATTCCCGTGCCACGCGTTTTGTTTTTAACATTTTTGTGTTGTTTTTTTTCTTCTCGAGTCTTCAGACCCACTTGCACCTATAAGCATGCACAAATCCCACATCCACAGTCATTATTTAATAACGTTCCTAGGCTTAATTTGTGATGTTCTTGTTTGTTGAGAGATGAAATAGTAAACTCCAAATCAAGTGGTGAGCATGCTGTAGGGTTACACCCCATGAGCTAAGAATGAGCTCTGCTTTAAGAATACAGCCATGATGTTACATCAAAGCATCCAAGACCATTCCAATGAGTCCAACTTTTTCTGTCTTCATTTTGACATAGACCCTGAGATCACACATAGCCATGCTGTACCTCACTGAAGTTACATGGTCAGTGCATTATATCATATACTGACCTGATGTTTTACTATCAGCCTTTAATGTTACTTATCAGACACTGTACCTGTGGATCGACAAATTTTTTGTTTGCTTTCCTAAATAATTAAGAATTCATTAAAATGTTATGCTTTTAATTTTCTTACAATGTTGCTATTTTTCTCTCTCTCTCTCTCTCTCTCTCTTTCTTTCTCTCTCACACACACACACACGCGCGCGCGCGCACACACACACACACACCACATTTAAGCAAGCTTTATCCCACTGACCTTACATTTACAATTGACAATTATTTGATGTAAACTTTTGACACTCTTTCTTAAGAACAAGCTCAGTTTTGTTTCTTAAGATTATTTATTAAAGGTATTTAAACACCTTATCAGAGGCCATCTTTACCTATTTCAGGTTAATTTGTTTTTCTTTTGCTTAATGGCTGAATAAAAGTGGACCTGCTAAAGGAAGTTTGCTTGCATGGGATCAGCTTGTTGACAGCTTGTAAATTATCGCTGATAATTAAAAAAGAAATTATTGACTGGTATAAGGGTGACTCTTAAAATGAGTTTGATATGCATCTGCTTGTTGATTTATTTATTTAGATTCTCTATTCTGCTCAGTAAATGCAAATATCTTGCTGAGCAGCAAATAATAGACATAAAGAGGCTTGAAATTGACCTCCCTTAATGGTCTCAATGCGTGGCTTATTGTACGTGGCATTTTATCTCACACATGCCCACATGACTTTTCCGATCTGCGTGGCTCGAGAACATGTCCAGCACCTTGTGTCATGCCGAGCTGTGGTTGAAATTGTTGGTAGCTTTATGGCACTTTTAAGGTAGACTCATTTATGCAATAGACAAGCTGTTTGAAATATTTACATGGCACAGACCTTTAATAACATAGCAAAGCCTGATAAACTGATGATAGGGTCAACAATGTGACGTTTGCCTTAAGTGGCTGAACGCAATGCTTTTTATCACTTTATCTCAAACACTGCTCGCGTCTGGCTTGTGTTCTTGTGACAGCAGGACGTGTCAAGTGTCGCAAATGCTTGAACGAGTTTATTCTAACACAGCGTTGTAATAGCTCTTCTTATGGTGTTGTTTTACCGGTCAAGATTGTTTCTATGGCTCAGTTTAAGCTTACAGTTAAAGTTAAGGTCAGAAGTTTAAGGCCACAAGTGCCAGGAAAGGCAAGCCAGTGGCTGTGTTGGAAGGGCCAGTTACTTTGCTTTCTAGCTAAAAGTGCATTATTGACATGTGTTTGCAAGATTGAGCAACACAAAAAAGGTAAGAAAACAAACTACTGAGCCAAGCTGCCTCGGTCCTAGAGCAAAGCACTTAACCCTCAGTTAACTGAACTTTACCTTGTACGATATTAGTTGAAGGTCATTCATTGGATAAGGGTGTCTGATAAAATGTCATACATGCAGTAATTGGCTTCAGCTAAATGTATAATAATAATAATAATAATAATAATAATAATAATAATAAAAAGTACATAATAGATTAAGTAAAATCTACAGTTTTCACTACAATACATTTCATTATCCACACACACACACACACACACACACACAATGTTCTGGTATGACATATAGGTGGGAAGTATGGCAGTATAAAGGAAATACCATTAATGGATACTGTGATAAGCTGAAAAAATGGTACACTACAGTCCGGCCCCCACCCAAATAAAACATTAGCTTGAACTGCTAACAGTTGTTATAAATAAAATGATAGTGTGTTACCAAACTGAAACATTTACACAAGCACTTCCACCCCACACATGGAACTTCTATGGTGTTTTCTTCAGTCTGCGACTTGTTGATGTCTTACAAACATGCAAGAGTAAACAAGCATCAATGTACACTGACATTCTATTAGGTACACCTTGTTTCTACACTCATGATACATTTGATCAGTTCCACTTACAATATATAAGCATTTTGTAGTTCTACAATTACAAACTGTAGTCCAGTATAAAAGCTGTGCTAGATACGCCACACAACAACATGAAGGATTATTACCTAATCTGACTCGTTTTCAGTTGGATGCTTGAAATGTGCACTTTTAACCACAAATTAATTTTCTCATACATATACACATGTAGGCATTTTACCAGTTGTTTATTTTTAAACAATAATTTCATTTATTTATTATATCTCCTGTAAAAATGTTCTTTATATATATATATATTTAGCTTCTGTTTATTTAAATTATTATTATAAACCTATTAATTAGATAACTTAGCTAAATGTTTAACATAAATCATCCAGACTGCCCAAGGGGGTAGGTCTAGTTTTGAACTTTAGTTACCAAAGTTATGATATAATTTAAGGGTTTTTTTTTATTTGCCACTGTTGCCCTTACTCAGTTAGGGCTTTGGACCTAGATATTTGTAAAGCTGCTTTGAGACAATACTCTTAGAAATAAATATAGAAATAAATTACAAATAAAGTACTATAGAAATAAATTTGACTTTGACTTGTTTGACCTCTTAATTCCTGTTGATCTTGTGCGATTTATTATTTAATTTTATTTTTTTTCTTTTGCTGCAGGTAGCACATCTGTTCCATTTATAAACTGTAAAATGCACAGGCAGATTGTTTCATCATAATTAGAATTACACTTTAATAATATTGAGTATTTATTAATATTGAGCATTAGAGCTTTAGTTGAATATAATAATGTTAATAATAATAATAATAATAATAATAATAATAGGGTAGAGTGTGGGTAAATTTCAGTATTCAGTATGCAGGAGGATAGTATAACTCCATAAAACTACCAAATGTTTGCCATTTTACCACACCTGAATAGGTATTGAAGTTACCGGAATGCTTTTCTTTTTTTAAAGAACAGACAAAAATAGTAATTCTACTGCTGTTCTGACAAATTGCAATAGGTCTGTCTATCTCCTCAACAAAGCTACACTGCTCACAAAAATTATAGGATATTTGTTATGACATATTTAATTTTGACATATCCCCTCATTTTTGTGAGCAGTATATTTTTATATATGTATAAGTGAACTGTATAATATACTGCTCACATCAATAAGGGGATATTTCAAAATGAAATATGCCATAATTAAATATCCCCTCATTTATGTGAGCAGTCTATGTATTCATGATAACAAAAAACTTTCTTCCACCTTTGTTTTAATCTTAGAAGAACATTTGGGCCGGATGGGAGATGGTATTAGTTCCTGAAGTCTTAGGAGTGCTTCATGGCATGCAAGAGTGATCCATGAGAGAAGCCAGGCTATTCTTCAGGTCCTGGAAGTCTGCCACTGACTATTTTTGTTGGAAATGTTTTTCATACCTGTTATGAAAAAGGACATGCTGGATGAACCGACATCCTCTGTGGGATGATGTTGAACATTTTAGGTGCATCTGGACACATTTACTGTAAGCTGAAGTCATATAGCAGCACGCTGTGATTTAAAGGCTGGTATTTTTAAAATGGTATAATAAATGGTAGATGAATATTTGTTGTGTTATGTAAATGTTTATATCACTTTTATATAAGCAGTTTTTATGCGTATGTACACTCACCAGATAGTTTAATGGATGCAACTGCTTAGCTGCACCGTAATGCAAATATCAAAGCAGCCAATCGCCTGAAAGTAACTTGGCACATTTAGGCATGTATACATGGTCAAAATGACCCTCTGAAATCCTAACCAAGCATCAGCATGAGGAAAAAAGTTGGCTTGGTCATGGTGCCGTTGTTTCAGAAAGTGGCCTGGTTTCAGAAAGTCCTGATCGCCTGGGATTTTCATGCACAGCCGTCTCTAAGACTTACATATAATGGTCAAAAAAAAAAACAAATATCCAGTGAGCAGCAGTTCTAGAAAATACCTTTTTGAATCCAGAGGTCAGAGGAAAATGGCCAGACTTGTTCGAGCTGATGGAAAGGCAAGAGTTACTCAAATAACCACTCATTACAACCAATTTTTGCAGAATAGCATTTCTGAATGCACATTGAAGCAGTTGGGCTACTGCAGTCAAAGTAGGCGTCTGTCAGCTTTGAACAGGCAATTGAGATGACAGTTTTTGCTTAAAAAGATGTTGCCTGGTTTGATGAGTCCTGATATCTGCTGCAACATTCGGATGGCATAAACAACATGAAATCAATTACACACCTTGCATCAGCAGTTCAGGTTGGTAGTGTTATATTATTTTGGTGTTTTTTTTTGAGCACACGTAGGGGCCCCTTAATATCAGTTGAGCATTGCTTAAATGCCACAGCCTACCCCGGTGACCACAGCACCATCCTTTCACTCATCATGTCATAAAGCTCAAATGATCTCAGAGCAGTTTCTTCAACATGACAGTGATGTTCCTCTGCTGAAAAGGACTCAAGAGTTGCCACATCTAAATCGAACAGAGCAATTATGGGTTGTAGTGGAATGAGAGATTCGCATCCTGGATGTGCAGCTGACAAATCTACAGAAACTGTGTGGTTCTGTCATGTCAATATGGAACAAAATCACAGAGGAATGTTTTTACAACCTTGTTGAAAGGCCCAACCCAGTACTAGCAAGGTGTATCTAATAAAGTGGACAGTGATTTTTTTTTTTGGTCATTAATATTTCTATATTAACACTACTAAATACACCATAAAATGTCTAAAAATTGTTTCAGTTCAGTACCAAACAGTTAACAATGTTCCAAATAATGTACAAACCAGAACTTTTAATGTAGAATAGGAAATAAAATAAAAATGCTGTTAATATGAAGAATCTATTTGAGACTGCCATAATTAACTACTACATGTTTCTTGGACCAAATTACCATGATCAGCGCGAAAAAAATTTTGTGTGACAAAAATGCAGCTGTGTAATTATTGAAGCATATTTCCTAAATTAATTTGGTATTGATTGTAATTAGAATATGTTCGTAGGTTGTATAATAAGTGCATTGTGTCATGGATTGGTCTTTTGATGTCCTTGTGAATTTGAGTTTGAAAGTGGATACAGAATTTGTACCTGCAAATGTATTTTCTATAACTTTTATGCCAAATACAATGCAGTCATACCACTTTGAGCAATTAAGATGAGGAAGTACTTGAAAGAGATACCCCTGAGGATTCCCTGCTCCCATATTACTAATGTGGAAAGAACTAGGTTATGAGCTTGTCAATGAATAGTGAGAAGAATGATTTATAATTTATGGAACATGTTTTAGTCTTGTGTTAATGTGTAAGCCAAGATGGAAATGGGGCCCATGAGTCAACAGCCCCATAGAACTACCACCAGGTTTCATCATATTATATTTATGTCTATGCTGAATATTTTAGTATGACAGTACATGCATGATACAATAGAGAGGCCAAGTTGCATTTCAACTTCCACTCAAATACAAGAACAATGGGATATTAGAGAGGATGTACGATAAAATCTTGTCTCCCTTAATTCATCCCAAAGCAGGTGAAAGCAGTTCAGGTCAGGTCTTGTGTAAGCGAGTCTAATACTGTCATCATTGTGGTGCAAAGTTGGCATCGGGTCATCTGCAAAACTTGGCTGACCTAAAATAGGATAAAGACATGCAAATGTTTTACATAAAGTGTACACCTATTAGCTATAACCTTAAAATCTCCTTCCTAATGTCCTTTTGTTCCACCAAGGCTTTGAACTTGCCATAACAGAACAGAAGTCTGCTTGAACAGACATGGACTCCATAAGACCTCTCAAGCTGTCTTGTAGTATCTGGAACCAAGATAGCAGTTCGTAGTAAAGTTGGACCTCCATGGATCAGACTTGTTTGTCTAGAACATCAATCAGATTGAGATCTGGAGAATATGGAAGCCAGGTTATCACCTCTTTGTCATGAGCCAAAAAAACATTCCTTTTGCCATGGGGTGCATTATTCTGCTGAAAGAGGCCACAGACTTTAGGGAATATTGTTACCATAAAGGGGTGTACTTGGTCTGCAACAATGTATGGATAGGGGTTACTTGCCAAGGTAATGTCCATATGAGGCCAGGATTAAGGGCTTCTCAGCAGAACAATGACCAGAGCATCATGCCATTAGTGTTATTTACTTCTTCTCTAAGTAATGTTTAATACACCAAAATGACAATTTTAAAAGTTTAATGGCATAGCTTTTATTGCTGATATCTCATATTTGGTAGTCATATACAGATTTGTGTGTACAAATCATATTTTATCTGGAGTTTGTTAAATGATTTGGTGACTAATAAGAAATATATTTTTTGTGTCTGATTTTTTTATTATTATTATTATTATTATTATTATTATTATTATCATTTAAAAAATAGACATCTACAGCATACTTGATTCCTTCTTAGGCTTCCTCAAGGCCATGACCTAACCTTGTGTATTGATTCCTCACATTACTCACATTTATTTCCTTATAAACTCTGGTCAGATGAAGCCATGCACTTTCAGAGGTTTTGTTCCCTATGCTTTGTTTGTTCACAATATTCTTACGTTTGTGCTGTCCAGTCCAGCCTGACTTGAGCCTATTCTGTCAAAAAGGTCTGTTTTTCCACTCCTTTGGCCAAATCCGAAAGTTTGGGCACATCTCTAGCTGTAAGTCATCCACAATTATGATGCAAGGTTGCTTTCTTTAAATAAGTTAAAATAGAAAAGTAGTTTGCCTCAATGTGCAAAAATGATATAATGAGCATTTGTTCCTTTGCTTCAAAAGACAATTCAATTAAAGGTAGTGATCTTATCTAGCAGCATGTTGAAAATCTTTGAAGACATTAGAATGGTTTTAAGGTTAGCAAAATACAATTCGAATTATTTTACAGTTTAAAAAATTTATCAGGACAATTCCACAAATTTAAAGATGCAGTGAAGAATTTGTGTGATGAGTAGAATGTTTATTTCATGTGTTCTGTTTTTACTGTGAGTGAAGCTGGCATGGGCACACACCAGTGGCGGCTAATGGTTTTTACATTAGAAGAAGCACATATGTTCCAGTACTATTACTTATCCATTAAATAAACATAGATTAGGGAATCTCATATCTGTTGGAGCTGCAGTTATTTGCACTGCCTAATACAGAATCATTTTACAAGACAATACATCTTGTTCATTGTAGATTGTAAATTGTAAATAAATTGTTAGATTTGACTTTTTGTCATTTGAGAAGTTGTTTACCTTCCTGGTTCCCATTTTGCTTTGAGAGGTCAACCAATCATTGTAAGAGAGGCCTTGCATCATGGTGAGACAAACAGAAGACCTCACTGACCAATAAATTCAGACTTGTTTTTACTGTGCGAAATGGATACGCCCACACCCCATTTGCTGCCAGTGAAGCCTGTGTCTCCAGATGTGGCTCAAAATCAAACTTTCAAAGCCATTGTCCAATTAGGGGTAGACTTTCATCCTATCTTTTTTAATCCATGCACGTTTGATCTGTGGACACCCAGAAATGCACACGCTTCAGTGACTGTCTTAGGTTTGTGTTGTTTGCCTGTTCACCAGGATGAGTTTGGGTTAAATGATCAAACAGCATGATACTGCAGTGCAATTGATGTGCTAAAACTGACGTTTTAATAGTATAGACATTTTACTGAGTTTTAAAGAACTTGAAGGGAAGCAGAGCTTGTAGTCCCCATATTCAGTTGTGACACATACATTCCCATCTACAGTTTAGTGTAGTTTCCAATAGTCATTTCAATGAAGATTAAGGCTTTACTTATCTGACCGGTTTTGAGAGCTAGTTAATGTTGGAGGCTGGTGGTCTTATCTCAGGTGGTCACATTTCCTGTACTTTATTACTTAGCTATCAGTAATGTAAAGGCAAACTGTTATGCATGTATTTATGTATTTATTTATCCCCCCCCGCTATGACCAACTCCCCTGTTTTTAACATCTCCCACCACTCACACTATCCTCAACCAAAATTAACCCTGCTTGTCCATTTGTGTCTGTGTAGTGCCCGTACAGGCCGGGGGCACCACAGAGGCTGGAATGCAGGTCTCCAGTGGTGGCCTGCAACACCCAGAGTGCCCTAGATGTGAGACTAGTAACAAGCTTGACACTGTTTCGCCCTTGAACAAGGCAATGGAACTCTCTTTGTATGTATTTTTTTATTTTTTATTTTTTTGCTACTTTAACAAATGCCTTTTGCTTTAATATGTACTTTTGAATGGTTATAAATGTTTAGAGAAAACATATTAGCTACGAATGTTTGACTGCAGTGTGATTGACTTATTTTTTTCTTGTTATCCATTACTCCATGCAACAAAAACATAAGAAACTGCTTCTGGGTGAAGCTGTTAGCTGCTCAAATTTTGGGGAAAGATGCTGGAGCACTGTGGGAAATGTAGTGCCTGTAGTGAGTTTACGTGGCTTTTTGTTGTAACGCCGCTTAACAATTTAGAATTAAATAGATTTTTTTATTGCCGTGATTTTAGTGTGCAACAGCCACATTTTACTGAGGCAAAAGTTTCCCAGTAATTAAGAATGGTAATGAAAATAATGAACACAGAATATAATGTGGACTTTACCAAACTGTACATTCAAATATACATTGAATATATATATAACTGGAGAATGCCAATAAACTTTTGCATTTTTCTGAAATGTAATTAAAAGTATTTTTCATTGCAAATTATATAATAATGATGAAGTTAATATTTGGAAAAATATTTTGAGAAATTTCTAAATGTAATAGTATTTTGTAATAGTATTTTTCTGTAATGTCACTGTGTAATGGACTACACAAGCTCGTGCAAAATCTGATGATTCATGCCATGACAGCATGGTTTCTCAATATTCCATGGAGCATCTTGTGATTACTTGGGGTTCTCTGTTCTGTGGCCCCCTGAGTGCACCCACACTGTAAAATGCACAATGTGGTTTAGGTAAGGGACTGCGAAGGCAGGTGCATCCTTATTAATTTTCCCTAACGATCCGAACGAGCAGTTTCACCAGTGGACTCTGGCTTTTGGCTGTCATTGAATATTAGCTGGGGTTGATGCATATTCTTATTCATAGTAATGCTCCATAATCGTTACAGACACAAGAACACGAAAGTTTATAAAAATAATTGAAATTACTCACTGCACTCAATTCAGATAGATACTCTGGTGTCTTTTCTGTTTCACCCAAGCTGTTGTTGCATTACTTTCAAGTGCACCATTGCTTAAAACACAGAGGGCAGTAACTTTTCTTTCTCTGGTTGCCTAAGGATGCCACTTTCCCCACTGAAGACACAATCAGTGTACCGGTCTAAATAATGCCTATATGCACATTTTGTGTTATTTTATTTAAATATGTTTTTTATTTTTTTTTATATCCATTTTTACTATTGTTATTATTAATTCCAAAATGTTCTTTTTGTTAATATTTGTTTGGCTTCTGTTTATTTAAACTACTGCAATTAACTTATTTATTAGATTCTTACAAATATCATTCCAGCATGTTGTCCCTTTTTGAGACTTGGTCCCCCCAAGGTTTCTCAATTAAGGAGTTTTTCCTTGCTACTGTTGCCCTATGCTTGCTCACTGGAATTAGGGTTGGCCTTGGATATAAAAAGGTATTCTAAAATTGTATAAGCTCCTTTCAGACATTGCATTGTAAAAAGTGGTACATAAATAAATCTGACTTGACGTAACTTGGCTGGTAATTAATACATGACCCCTTGTTGTTAGTCATTGCTGAGGGTTAAACAGCCAGGGCAGTATCTTTAAAATGCTGGATGTAGGGAGAGGATACACCCTGGACAGGGCATCAGTCTGTTAAGGTGCAATTATCCCACCTTCCCATATGAAACCGGATAACCTTTTAATAGAAGCCTAAAAAAAGTGTACAGGAAATGCTGACTGCAATACTTGTGAAACTCAATCCTTAATCCTCATACCAGTAAGTAGAGATGCTTCAACCCCAGTTTTACTCCTTCCATACTAAATAGTGATGTAATCAACACTCTTAAAAATGGATAAATTGATGATTATTAAAATGACTAATGATTAATTTCAAGTTTAACCATATTATTCTAATTTAATGTAGCTAGAACTAAGAAGCCAACATAAAACTGATAATAATGCAAAAGTATGACAGTATGGCTGATGAAGTACATTTTAACTACTAATAAGGTTTCTGCAGGACTTTTTATTGTAGTATTGAATTTGCCCATATCTGCCCATATCTGATTTGTTTAATAAGGCCATTACCTGTGCTGATCTAGGCCAAAGATTACTAAATAAACCAACCACCTTTTGTTGTTTTAAACGGAGGTCATCTAACATTTTACACAGGAATTTCTTCTTTGGGAACCTGCCTTGCTGGAGAACACGAGTTCCTCCTTTACAGATTGATTTACTGGTTAGTCAGACTTCCATGTAGTTATGTAGTAAACTGTACTAAACTTAGCAGTGGCTTCCATGAAAATCTTAGTAACCTTACTTGTGTGTTTAGAAATGACATAAAAAAGTGTGGTGTTCAGTTTGGTGTCTTTAGGCTGTCAAATTGTTTTATGCATCAAGTGCATTTGCAGTATCCTGTGTTGTTCCAGAACTTTCCTAAAGCATTGAAGTCGTTTGCCTTGGATGAACACCATGTTTATAATTCACAAATTTTATTGGCTGCCCTTAATTCTGAGAAAGCACAGATGTTCTACGGTCTGTGAAATGATTACATAGTTCTGCCTTTTGATTAATATTTCCCTGGTGATCAGTGGAAAATAGGGAGTGTGCAGGGGGGCTTGAGCAATGAAATGGATAATTAGACGTTAATGCCACTGAAACTACATTTAGGCAGTTTGAGTGGATATGCTGTATATGTCTGAAGAAATATGGCTCTGCTTTTTGTACTGCAGTATAGTGGGATCGATCAAGCTGTGCTGTTCTCTGGAACAATGCTGCATATCTCAGGTTGACCGTGCAGAACTGTTTTATATTATTTATGAGTGAGAGAGATGAAGAAGTGTGGCACAGATGAGCGAAATTGCGATTTTTATTATCACAGCTCTCATCAAAAATAACTAAACGCTATTTTTGAAATGCTTATAATTAAAATGTACCCTAGTTCTATAGTGTGAACATGATTCAGTAAAAGTGTGTATTATGTATTTTAAAATAATTTATTTTGTGTTTATATCACCCTATAAAGAAACAATATGAGTACAACTATGCACCATTTAAGGTCATCTGATCAACATTAGTTTGCTTAAACGTCCGAGGTCTTAACAGATATAACAAATGATAAAAGGAAATAAAAATTATCTAAAAAAAAACCCCAAATCTTTTAACTCGTTGCGGCCATTAAAGCTGATCAAATTAAAAAACTCGCATACATATTTTTTGTGATACTGTGATGTTTTGTTTAGGTACTTTTTATTTCATTTATTATTACTATTTATTTAATTTTCTTGAATATTGCTTTTCTTTGCATTAGCTGTTTGCAGAAGTATTTTATGCAAGTTTTACGCAAGGTGTCGCAAAGAACACACTTGAGCTGAAAATGTTGTTTGTACTCTGCTTAAAGGTTTAGAGTGTTTATAAGGTGATATTGCACTGCCTTTTCTCTATATTAGTGTTTCTTCAAGTGGCTCCTTCTCTCCTGGTTGTGTGCAGCCAGCGAGTTTTGTTTGTTTATGTTTGTATTCCATCGTGCGTGTTTAGATTTTGGTTCAGCAGTGTGTGTACTTGATCTGTACATTGGCATGTAATTAAACAGTTCAGCGGTGGATTTGATGACCGCGAAGTAAAATAAGTGCAAAAGAAGAATAAATCTGTCAGTAACTGAAGAACCATGGTGTTGTGTCTTTCTCAATGGGAGTGATATGTATAACAGTCTAGGCTTAGGATGCTGTGTGGATGTTACTGTTCTGCTCGGGATGCATTTACGTATCGTTTGCACGTAGTTTTGGGACTATGGTAATGTCCGGTTAATTGCTATATTTCATACAATGCAATGTGGATGGTAAATGGTGCACCTGTAATCAGGAAATGTATGAAGTCACATGAGTGTGCACTGTTGTGAATTAGTGCTATGCTGCTCACAACAATTAGGGGATACTTCAGAATGAAATATCCCCACATTTTTGGCTACAGTGTGTTTGGATACAGGCAGATTAAATATTAGTTTTATTTAGTAAGCTAAGCTTTATGGAGCCTCAAACCCCACCCATTTAACAACAATTAAGCCTTCAAGTTTTCAGCTTGGCCAAAGAGCCCTAGGCAGCTACAACTGTCAAACAGTTACTACCTAGTACCAAGTTCTGGCACTTGCCCACTCACAAAATGCAAGCTGGTTAACGTTTAGCCCTTAGTAAGAGATGTATAATCATACGAAAAGTCTCTTAAACACCGTTTTTATTAAGGTAATTTTTAAGCTGGATCTGAAATATGAACTTTTTTTATTAATTCAGCAGCCAAAGCCTTCTCCTATCAGTCTTTAAAAGACATTTTCCAGATGCATTTCTGTAAAATTTTAATCTCTTCCCAGATCAGTGATAGTTTGTACAACATAGCACCCAAGCACATACATGATCACATTTTTATCACATAAAACCTGTCCCTAAACATGTTCTAACAGGGTTGGTTCAAGACAGTGTGTGCCATTCCTGTATCTGAGACGTGTTTCCCCTCAGAAACTCATCTGACTCTGAAGAGTATTATATATCTAAACATTTTTCATTTAAGATAAAATTTTTACTTTCAAGCCGTGGATTATCCTTGAACCATGAAGTTGTTTTTAATTCCACTCACAGTTGTTTTAGGGGTTTTCTTGGCAGCTCTGCTGATTTTTCTGCCCTCAAGCATTTAGCCAAGACTTTTTGTCAACGTTTCGGACCATAGTCCACAACCCTACAGTACAGATAGTCGGTAACCTTTTCCTGTAGTATTTTACTGGATAGGGTTAAATTGTGATCTGGGATAATAAACTGAACTAAATAATTACATTAATAATATATCAGTCAAATTATTATATTTCAACTTTTACAACTTAACATTCAGAAGAGAAAATAGCTTGATTTTGGTGAGTTAGTGCTGGCACTTTTCTGATATTATACTCTATAATATTAATATCTGTAGCAAGACACCAACTGCAGTGGGAGTACAAGTGAAATTGATAAATTAGAACAGAACAGACTAACCTGAATGTCTTAAATACAGTGATAGTCGTCATATGACTTTTTGCCACAATAACTAATACATATAAAGCATGATAGTGAACATGAACAGCAAAACTACACTGGTTATCAGAATTACCTTGCAAAATTATTTGGCCACCATTAGATTTGTTGTTTTAGAAATGGTACAATGACCATATATAACATACTGTCGACGACTTAAACTTTAACTTTAACTTTTCAGTCCAATATTTATTCCAGTTTTTGGGAACTTTAGCATTCCTAAATTGTTACCCTGTTCCCCTTGCAAGAAAGTGCTTTTTTGGCTGCTACCTCTCTAAAAAACAAGCGTCTTCAGCTTGTAGCAGGGTCAGCTTGGTTTTCTTAACGAAGCTGCCAGATACTGCTACTGCTTAAGAGTAAGGAAAAGTCACACTAAATACTCGCCACTTTAACCTATAAGACTTTTTTGTTTTTGTCAGTTTTTAACACTGCATCCAATTTTCAAGTGCTTTCTGGTTTTATGAAAATAAAGCGGACGAGGAATAAATATATATGGTAATTTAACACTGATAGCAGTTTTCTTATGAGTGGTCTCATAAACATACTGGTTGAGCTGGGCTTAAACCTCAGTACACACATGAACTGAATTATGAATTAAAGTTTGCAAAAGCACTGTGCTGTTTGTGTTGCTGTGTTTGTGCTGCTGTCGTGCACTGTACAAGTGGAAATGTGACCGACACAGAATCCGTTATGAGACTGGTCGGCCGATCACCGATTATACTAAAAACGGTTGATTCTGGTAACCGGCCAATCAATTAGTGCATCTTTAAATTACACCATTGCTTAAATTTAATGGTATAATCTAATCTAATGGTGTGCTGATGTGTAATTCCTTTTGCATAGTACTGTACTTTGCTACCAGTAATGAAATAATCGAACAGAAGTGCTTGCTTTAGGTCTATACAAAGTATACCGTCAACATGTTCCAAGTGTCGGACTTTACAAAGGATCATCTGAACAATTCCTTTTGACTGCCAGGACATTTTGTAATTAATCTACCATCATTCAGCGGAGTCCAAGATTTATGTACTGAATACATATTCTTTACTTGTTTGGTTTAGCATGGTCTATTTACTGTGTTTGGCTGGTCTGTTGTCACTGCAGTTAACTGTTTCCTGCATTATTCATACAGTAAGCGACACTCAATGCTTGCTATACAGCATGTGCAGTTGCGTCGCATCCGCCTTTGTGTCTCCAACTTTAGTGTTGGATTTCACACTGTTCCTGACCATTACTGATAAATGTGCACTTGTTCTTTTGTGTTCTGGATTTAACGATGAAAGGTATTATTTAATATTTATTGACTCAATTAAAATCAGTGTAATGTTTTGTGTTCTAAAAGATGAGTACCTAATTAAGTACTGTGTCAGATTAAATACACACCAACATTAGGGCTTTTTCCACTCTTTTAACAGGTTGTTTTAAGAAATGAACTTAATCACAGATCTGATTATTAATTAAACCCTAATCAGCCATAACATTAAAACAACCTGCCTAATGTTGCTTAGCCAGCAGATCCTCCAGATCCAGTCAAGTTAGAAAGCTCTACATAAAAAACAAGCCACATAGGAAGTAGCCTGCAAAGGGCACTCAATAGGTATTGAGGCAAACTCGATGAGATACATACTCCATAAGAGTAGTGGTGTACTCCGTTCAAAATATCGCCTCGCTTAAGTGATCACATTTGCAGTTCCATTTTGGTCACCGTATAGAGCCTTGTTTTGCCAAAAAGTTTGATATTGAGAATGAAATTGTCTAAATAGTTATATATATAGTAGTCAAGATTAAAAATAATTTGTCCAATTTCTTCTCAAATTAGGGAAAGTCATTAGGGAATTCATGAAGAAAATGTAAAATACTCCACATGAAAAAATACTGGCCTTTCTACCACGTATAAGTAATACGTAATTTAATATCTACTGTTTCTTTTTCTGTATTGTAATTAATGGTCACATATCTACCCCATGGACAGCATTAACGCAGGCAAGTGTTTGTATAAATATAGCCGTGCTGAAGTGGCAAAAAAACAAAAAGTCTAAAATTGGTGAACAGAGCACAAATATTGTTTGCTAGTGTTAAAAAATAAATAAAAAAAAGTCTTCCTGAGTGCCTGTAAGCTTGCTGGTATTCTGTATTTGTGGCTTATTGCTTTTGTTTATATTTCACTTCAAATCTATTTCATCCAGCAAAAAGTACAACTTGACTTATTGACCAGTGCTCGCTGTTCTCAGATAAGTATTGGGCAATAGTTAATAAGTCCAGTGATATCAGTGAGATTATACCAGTGATCCACACCAGTGCTTTTGTGTGTATTAAATGTGTCCTATAATTCTGAAAAATTGCTTCAAACCCAAACTGATATACTACACTCCCAAAATAATATACTCTGAACCAGACATTAACGTACATTTGTATCAGAAATGTGTCATATTCTGTATCTTGACTCATTTTCATATAATAGCAAATATGCTTTATGTTAGTAATATTAAAATTTGGGCAACTCTATAACGGTACGTAAACACTACAACGTCTAAGAGAAATGGGTCTGTGTGTTGCTGTGGATGATTATCGTTTGCTTTGTTATTACACATGACAGAGCAGGTTGAGGGGTTCTTTCTGGTCAGGTGGTTGAAAAAGCAAGGAAAAGGACAAAGCATGCGCATGTTTATATGCACATACATATGCGTGTTTCAGCGTAAAATAGTGAAACAGCAGAATGGCAGAGCCGAGCGCCGCTCAGCTGTCACGTTCTCCTTCTCCAAAGCCATGTGGAATGATATAACTTTGACGTCACTAGAGGGTGACGTACAAGAGTGTGACTGCAGGGGGGGAAAAAATCCAAGTTTTACTTATTGGCCTGTGCAATTTACGGGCTGCTTCACACCGTGATCACAATACACCAAAGTTTAAATGATGCAGAATCTGAAGGTTTAGAAAATGTATGGTGGTGATGGTGGTTATTGTGTGTAAACGGGTATTAAGTAATGTTGAAGACAAATCTGTAGCAATAGTGTATTAGCTGATAGAGGATTTTCCTGAATCCTTACTAAATTAAATTGACATGCGTCTGCGTGTGCACGGAGGAAATTTAGATTTTGTACATATACACTGTTCACAAAAATGAGGGGAAATTTCCAATTGATTATAAAGGGAGTAAGAAAAGAAACATTTGATTTTATTTCATCATATAAGATAATCAGAAAAGCAGATCTGTAGAAAGTGACATGAAGCATGTTAAACTGGACGAGAATGCCACACGTTGACTGTTCAGTAGGGTGTATGGTCACCCAAGATCACCAGGATTGGTCCTAATAACCGGCTGGTCCGATTAAACGAACATACCCTATGTTACAAGACGGGACGTTCTATTTAATATATTAAATTTTTATTAAACCTTTATTGTGCGATTTACATGTATAACGAACGTACAAAAAAAGTAACTACTGTTGCTTACGAACTTTATTCATTGAAAAATAAATTAGCAAAAATTTTTTCGAAACGTTCTACAACACAATGTATAGGTACTCAGCATGCGAAGCATAATACTGTAAAAAACAAGTTCTTACTAAATTCCAGTCA
>JAUZSU010039267.1:0-10162 GCA_034780255.1 Parotocinclus maculicauda
TTCGTTTAATCGGACCAGCCGGTTATTAGGACCAAAACGATCCCGTCCCGATGTGGTCCCATTAACCGTAATCGACTTAGATCATCATGTTCTCATTTTAATAAAATATTGGACCAGTTGATTAGGGCTGGAGATAAAAGCTGATAATATTATCTCATATTATATGATTTTATAAACCTAATCTTAAATAAAGTGACCAGGAAAATCCCTAAAGACTTGGGAGGAACCAATACTAGAAAAGGTAGTAATGTTAATACCGCTTAAATACTGAGCAAAATAGTGTTACAGATTTATGATAAAGCAGGGGCGGCCTGGGACGCTCTGTGGGACCGCGAGGCGTCGGCGTTCGGGGCGGCGCGGCCTCACCGCGTTAATCCACGGGATCGTGGAGATATTTGCACAGATCCGTCCAGAGCCTGAGATGCAAGGCCAATTGTCATGTGCTGCCATGGTAACCGAGTCGAGGGCTTTCTGCAGGTTTTCAGACGTTTCGGTACTTGCCCTCCTCCCTCTCGGACCCTGCAAGCTGTCGGTGGAGGAACTCTCCGTGAACTGGAGAGCGTGGGCCGTCGGCTGAGAGAGCGTGTGGGGGGTGCGGAGGAGGGCCTGAATGAAGGCCAACTGGCTTTCATTTGGGACAACGGCGTTAGGTCGTCCTGCCGACGGGGGCACGCCGAGACCCTTTTGTAAGAGCGGTGCTAATTTAAACAGATTTAAACTGCATTTCCCTGGTGCAGGCTGAAGTTATTAGGTCCTGACGGGAGGCAGAAAGTGTCCTGATAACTGCGAAAAGCCCTGAAGCAGCATCGGGAGGGGAGGGGAGGGGAGGAGGGAGAGAGAGAGAGAGAGGAGGGAGAGAGAGGAGGGAGCTGGAGGCAGAGCGAGAGCTGACTGAGGCCGGTCGTCAAACCGTCAGCGTTCCTCCGTCAGGCAGGACCATATCCTGACCGACCGGCGTCTGGATTTAATCCTGAAGGATTTCTGCGCCTCTCGCCTAAAGTTGGGGCGAAGTAAGCGCCGGGGAAGCGAGAGCTGCGAGTTCTGGTCCGTCCCCTCTTTTTTTTTTGGACGTACGAGCCTGAGGAGCGTGTGGACGGAGCAGATGGTGAATTGCGAAAGATTGCGTTGTAAGTTTATTTATATCGGGCTCAGACTCGACCGCTTCTTATATTTGACTGGAGATTTATTTTAAAAAGACGTCATGTAGAGAGACGGCTCCCTCAGATTAAAAACTTCAAGCCTCCTGTTAGCGCTCCACACTTTTAGGGGTCCGGGATATGACCCGACGGGGGAACTTGACCTGAAGGAGGATCCGTCGTGGTAAAACGATCATGGGTAAAGCGCTAAGCCGCCGCAGCCCTTGCTGCTCGAAGAAAAGCGACCGGGAAGGCTACAACGAAGACGGCTACGTCCCTCAGCGCTCCATCTACGACACGATGTGCATCAACGAGCAGATCGACCACGGCTCCGCCCACAGCACGCTCGGGTCCCGTAGAGGTCGAGAGACCGATTTCTCCAGCAACGGCTCCCTGGGCGGCGACGCCTTCGACCCCAGGTCTTCGGTGCTCCTGGCCGGGAGGAGACTGGACGAGAGGTTCATCTTCGACTCGCTGAAGCTGGCCGACGACGAGCTGAGGTCGGGAGGGTTCGCCAGGTCGGCGTCGCCGAGCGTCTCGTGTTCTTCGGCTCCCGGCGGATCGGTGAACAAGAGGCATCCCCACCAGGACAGCGGCAAGAGGGACAGTCTTTGTCGGCACTCTTGGAAGGTCCTGGCACCCCCCAAGCTGCCCGAGCCTTTGGAGCTTTCTCCGTCCGAGAAGAACTTCCTGAATCCGGGCGTGGCTTTTTTTCCCAACAGCATGACCTCGCCGCAGATCTCCCCTTTCTCCGGTTCCCCGTTCTCCACCGGCACCCACACGCCATCCGTGTTCTTCTCCCCGTCGCCCCTGCCCTACCACCAGCAGTTCCACAGGCAGTCCTTGCCCACCCCGCCTTCTCCCAGGCCTCCATTCTCAGAGCTGTCAGTCAGCGCCCTGATGTGCGGACAAGACGTCCAGGAGATCAGAGACAACGAATTTAGGCAAAGGCAGATCAACGTGATAGAACAACGCAGTACCTTTGAGACTTTCAAACCCAGGCCCGTCGAGCCCGTCGTCGAGGCCGTGGCCGAGCCCGTGGCCGAGCAGCACGCTACGACGCCAGAACCTGAAAATGACACCGCCCCCCTTTTGCAACCCCAGATCTCCAGGAGTCCCAAAATCTGCACAACGTCCATGGAGTCGACTTGGCCGCGAAGGTTGGTGGGGCGACGGAGAACGGTCAGACAGGGCGGTGCCGTTCACAACCTTCCCATCCTTCCGCCGTTGCCCTCGCTGCTCATCAGGAGCGTCTCGGATAAGAAACCGATGCCACGCCTCTCCCCGTTTCCCGAGCACCAAGGCAAAGTGGAGGGGCAGCTCAGTAAGTCGTTGCGAAAAAACGAACTCAAGGAGTGCCCCCTGCAGGACTGGAAGATGTTGCGTCAGAGAGAGGAGCGCAAGGCCGAATCGGCTAAAAACGCCGAGGTGGCGCCGGGTCCCTGCGGCATGCCGCCCGTCCAAGAGAACGCCGAGGAAGACGCTTCCGAGTGCGAGGAGAACTGGGAGGCCGTGCTGGAGATGGTCAACTCACTCTGGGATGAAACGTGGAAAGATTCCGACCCGCAGAATTTGGGGTCTCTGAGGCGCTGGCCGCTCTTGAATCCCCCGACCGGATTCGGCGGCTCGCAAGCGAATTCTACCGCCAGCTCGGAGCTGGGGTCCGAAGACCTGCTGGAACTCGAGGGAATTTGTCGAGGGGACTCGATAGACTCGGAACTCGACGATCTACCGCCATGTCTGTCCGAGTCAGTGCCGAAAGAGAAAACCGGCGTTGTTGTGACGCAACCGGCTGGACATCGGGATCCAATCAACGTCCCGTCCAGTCTGGATCTGAGCGCCGCAATTCCAGGGGGAAGCAAATACGGCCAGTCTGGATCGCCGGATTCTAATCTGACCTTGGACTCGGACTCTAGTGGGGTTTACATGTCAAACGTGAGCCGGACCAGCAAAGAGGACGTTACGTCGGACGGGGACGGATCCGTGTGCGAATTGGACTTGGCAAGGGTCGGCTCGCTCGCTCGAGCGGATTTAAACCATCCCAAACCGAGTCGAGGAAACGGTTCAAGGCTTTCGAAAAAAGTCGAAATCAAAAGCTCTGACTCAAAAGGGGACCCAGGACGAGAACCTGCGTTCCCCTCGAAGACGGACGTCCCTTCGCCGCTGTCCCCCTCAAAGCAGGAGATCAGAGAAACCTTACTGAACAGTGGAGACCTGGACCCTTTCGTCGCCACGGACAGTTTCGTTTACCTCGCCGTCTCGCTTCCGCCCGCTCCCAAGGCCCTGGAGGACGTTCAGAATCAGACGGGACAGAAGGAGTCCGCACCTCGGATCTCTTTCACCAAACCGGGCCCTAACCCCGACGAGTGCGACTTCCTCTCCACCGACAGCTTCGTGTACCTGGCCGCCCCCGACTGCCACCTCCTGGTCGCGGAAGGCCACTCGGTGTACGGCGACTCGGATTCGGAGGACAGCGGCTCCCGGGCCGACTTCGTCCAGCCCTCTACGGTCGGAGACAGCGACTGGGATTCAGACCTGTCCGATTCGGACCGCGAGTGGGATCACTGGGAGGAGCTGGAACAGGACGTCCTTCGGGGACTGTTCAGCGAGGAGCGATCGGAACGGGACTGATGGCGACATGGCAGCCACTCGCAGCTTTTCGTATATCGCTTACTCCTTGGACGTGGAGGGAGGCGTTTACGTCCTCGTAATACGGCCGGGCACATTATTTACGCTGCGTTTGCGTTTGTACCGCGTAGGCTTGTCGTAATCGCTTCCGTAGATATTTAACCGAGCACTTCGGCTACCCCTAGAGCTCGAGCTCGCCGCTTTGCTGTACCCAAATCCTATCGCTTTATATCCATGTGATTTACGGGACGGGGACGTTTGGCCGAGCCATGCTTCGGATTCCACCAGGGCGTTTATTTGTGCCCTTCTGGTGCCACTCTGGAACTCCCAGTCAGGTTTTATGCCGTGTTCATCCATCATATCACCTGAGCAGGTGTCTGAGCTGTCAGTAAAACCTCCAGAACGAAACATTTCCCCTTTTTTTTAATCTCCTGCGGCGTTTTTCCAGCACTGAATATCTGACGGATTTTTGCTCCCCCCTCCATCTGTCTCATGGCCTAGAAATATAAGACGTCTCGTGTGTATCGGACGCGTGGGTGGCCCAGTCGACTATTTTGGGCGAACTTAATTAGCTCGCGCTTAACAAGGTCGAACCGTAACGCGCCGTAACGCCGGTACACCACAAACGGATCATCTCGCGCTCCTGCGTCCGTTCTATCAGGGTCCGGGACTCGCCGGGGCGGTTTGTTTAGCGTGGCACGCTATGGTTCCGTCCATCTGTTCCTCCGTCCCCGTCCTCCGGCAGCGCGGCCCCGATTCTCAGGGTTCCGGCGTTAATTAGTTTTGGCTCTCGGCTCGTGTCCCGCAGCTACCCTTTAGATAAACCTTCAGGTCGAGGTCAGGCTAACGAGGTCCAGCAAACACGGCTCTGCTGCAGATTTAAAGCAATACAGTCCTCCGATCTCGTCTGTTTATTTGTTTTTAAAACACAAATCCATGAGCTTTGATCTCGTTTCTATTTGAGCTGGAATCTTCTGTGTGGGAAACGTTGGAACGGGACTTTTTGTTTGTTTAATTCAGTGCATTTCGGAATAAAAATTATTTCGTTGCTTCCAGTGGAAATGTGATGCCTTTTTTGTTTGTTTCGACTTCACACTGAGATAAAAATCCGTCCTTGTGTAAAAATTTGGATCGTAAAAATTCTATTTGTAAAAATTCAGGTTTTTATAAAAAAAATTCAGATTGTAAAAATTCAGGTTAAAAATATTCAGGTTGTAAAAATTCAGGGTTAAAAAAAATGAAGTTGTAAAAATTAGGATCGTAAAAATTCAGATTGTAAAAATTTCGGTTTAAAAAAAAAATTCAAATTGTAAAACTTCAGGTCTTTTCAAAAAAATTCAGTTTTGTAAAAATTCAGGTTTAAAAAAAAATCAGGTTGAAAAAAAAAATTCAGGTTAAAAATATTCAGATTGTAAAAATTCAGGGTTAAAAAAAATTAAATTGTACAAATTAGGATCGTAAAAATTCCGGTAAAAAAAAAAAATTATCGTAAAAATTCAGGGTTTTTTTTTTTTTTTAATTCAGTTTTGTCAAAATTCAGGTGTTTTTTTTAAATTCAGGGTTAAAAACAATGAAGTTGTAAAAATTAGGAAAGTAAAAATTCAGGTTTTAAAATAATATTCAGATTGTAAAAATTCAGGTTTATTTTTAAAAATCAGATTGTAAAAATTCAGGTTAAAAAAATTCACATTTCGTCCTATGTCACGCTCCAAAATGCAGACTATTTCAAACTCTTTTATTACACTTTTATTTCGAGCTTTTTTTGTTTGTTTAAAAACCTATATAAGGAAAAGTCGAATAATTCGGGTCGAGAAACGAATCATGAGCTCAGTATTGTGAACCGAATCGAATTGTGAGTGCAGTGTATCGTTACACCCCTAATACACACGCTTGGCTCTATCTGAGGGAGGAGGATCACCCATGCTCCCCATAGTTTCCCATCCAGGACAGGCAGGGATGGCCCCCTTGTGCCCATCGCCCTGACCAGATAAAAGCAGCACATTTTGGGTTAATTGGGCGCTCTAAATTGCTTTGCGTACCGAACCACCGATCTCCTAAGAAGCCATAGCTGTGAGATGTTCTCTTTGTTTTCTGTTCTTCTGACGAGACCTACCAGCTGGAGTCAGAACATGTTGGCTGTGTGTGTGTGTGTGTGTGTGTGTGTGTGTGTGTGTGTGTGGGCGGCGCTGAGCCTGAGTGGGTGACTCACTGTGTGGGATGTTTTGCTTTTCGAGCTCCGTGGTCAGTGAATTGATACGGACCTGCACTTCATCCCCCAAAGCGGCTCCGATGAGGCGATTACCGCAGCGCCGAATTCACTCGAACCTCTTTACCAAGTGCACAATCCATCCTTTTCCACATTTGGACGTGGAGGGAGGGGAGGGAAAGAGGATCGAAAGGTGGCGCTTATGTAAGGTAAAAATGAAAGTGTACCAGGTCCCCGGAGAGGCTTGAGGGCCTTCTTTCTGAAAGCAGCGTGGGCTGGATGGAGAGAGGAGGAGGATAGAGGACTTTAAGAGGGTCACAAATAAAAGGAGTCACTGTTTAGTTCCTATTCATGTCTTATAAGGATCATATTCACGCCTGAGTGACAGAAAACTAGTATGAAAATAACCTGGCGACACCTGCTGACTGCAAAGAGAATCGCAGTCTTAGATTTAGGTCTTTTTTTTAATCAGGTAAAAAAAACTGAGGTAACAAATTTGAGGTCATAAAAAAAATACGCTTTTTAAAATTTAAGTTGGGGAAATTCCATTTTAGAAAATTCAGGTATTAAAAACATGAAGTATATATTATGAAATAAAAATCCGGGTTTTAACATTTTAGGTTAAAAAAAAAATCAGGTTGTGAAAATTCAGGGTTTAAAAAATTTAGATTGTTAAAAATTCAGGTTAAAAAAATTCAGATTGTAAAAAATTAGGTAAAAAAAAATTCAGATTGTAAAAATTACCGTTAAATAAATTCAGATTGTTCAAAATTCAGGTAAAAAAAATAAGATTGTGAAAATTTTTAAAAAGTTTAAAAAATTCAGATTGTAAAAAATTCAGGGTTAAAAATTTCAGATTGTTAAAAATTCAAGTTAAATTAATTATTTTTTGATTAAATTTTGATTGTGAAAATTAACGTTAAATAAATTCAGATGGTTAAAAAAATTCAGATTGTTAAAAATTCAGGGTTAAAAATTTCAGATTGTTAAAAATTCAAGTTAAATAAATTAAGATTGTAAAAATTCAGGTAAATAAAATTCAGATTGTTAAAAATTCATGGTTAAAAAAATTCAGATGGTTAAAAAAATTCAGATTGTTAAAAATTCATGGTTAAAAAAATTAAGTTAAATTAAATTTAAATTTAAAGTCAAAATTAAGTCAAAATGAAGGTGGTAAAAATCAGTAAATTATGGGCGTGTACTCACGGTTGTTATGTAAAACCTGTTTTTATTGTAACGACTCCATAATCTTCAGTTACAGTTATTTATTAAGGTGCATTTAGACTTCATTTTTGGTCAGTGATCACAGTGTAAGCGCATTAATAACCACCTTCCTATATCACACAGAAAAAGGGTCTTCATGTTTTTTTGAAACAGAGAAGATTTGAGTAAATAAAGACCAGAACCCTGATTGTGTAAATCCCGTGTAACCGCACTAGTAACCCCCCGAGTCAAAAGTGCTTTAATAACCGAGGTCCTCTGTCTCTTATAACACACACGACATCATAATGACATCATAATGACATCATGGCACGGTAGAACTTACACTTAGAGTTCAGTCCTTGAACTCTTTAAAGGTCGGCTTTTTTCAATCACTGCCTCGGTGCGTTTCATCAGTACCAGTTTTTCGCAGGATGCTGTAGGATCAACCCAGGCTTTCTTTCCTGGACGTGCTCCATCCGGAGCGTCGTAATGCTCGGGACACCTGCTTTCGTCGAGTCGCATCACGAGCTTCTTACGGATCTTCTTCCCGATCAGATAGACCATCTCGCAGATGCACAGGAGGATGCACAAGGCGGACGTGGCCACCATGAAGAGCGTGAAGAGCCTCTTCTCGGTGGCGCGTGTGACGTAGCAGTCCACCGTGTTGGGGCACGGCTCCAGCGAGCACTTGACGAGGCGTGGCAGGTCGTAGCCGTTGTAGATGTGGTGCAGGATGTAGAGGAAGGCCGTATCGAACCCCGCTTTGAAGAAAAGGCTCAGCAGGTACGTCCACCACAGGCCGCCTCTCTTTTTGCCCGGGTTGGCGTACATGTGTTTGCCCTCGTGCGCCTGGGCGTACTTCTCGTCCTTCTGCTGCCTGAGCTTGACGTGCGCCGCCACCAGGAGGGACGGGCAGGTGACGAAGATGAGCTGCAGCGACCACAGGCGGATGTGGGAGATGGGGAAGACGCTGTCGTAGCAGACGTGGGAGCAACCCGGCTGATGCGTGTTGCAGACAAAGTCCTTGAGGTCGTCGGCCCAGACTCGCTGCGCCGCCACCACGAACACCAGCAGCCTGAACACGAAGACCAGCGCCAGCCAGATGCGCCCGAACCCCGTCGAGTACTGGTTCACCCCGTCCAGGAGGATCCGAAGCGCCGCCCAGTTCATCCCCAATTAGTCCAGACTCTAAAAGGCCAAAAAACAAGCCACAGTAAGGAAAAACGTAACACCGCGTCCATCTGCACCGAGGAACGGCCTGGGCTTGCTGTAGCTCCTGAAGCTCGAACAATGACTTCCTGTGGTGTTTGGGGAGTTTTATTTGACGTTTATACACTCTTTGGCGGGTTAGGCTCTCGAGCGGACCTTCCATTTGAGGAGTGGTGCCAAAACTTGCTAGCTCTGTAAACAAAGCTAGACTGACTGGTGTGAAAATGGGACGCGGTTTTGGGTCAGTCCGTCTCCTGCAGGACCATGGTAATCAGCGTCACAAATCAGCTGTCTATATTTAACCTGAATCTTTAATGGGCTTCACAACGTCTGATTAGTCAAGGTTTGGTTCCCTGAGGCGCCTCGGCGTACGGCGGCGCACAAAAGTCTGCGGACACGCCTTCTCCTGGCTGGATTTCAACCAAACGCAGAACAACTCAAAGATAATTCACAAAGACGAGCCTTAAATAGCAGGTCTAAGACTTTAAAAAGGACACAATAAGACTGTATGAGAGCCATCACACACACCCTAATCATAACAGAGCTTTTGTTGGTTGTTAATCAGCATGTTATATGGGTTGTGTGTCAGTTTCTGTTTCTAAACGATAAAATAACCCTCGTTACCTAACAAAACGTTTATTTCTCCGCTTTCGGATCATTCCTGATGACTTTTACACTATTTAGAAATGAACACAATGCCGTTTTACTCCTGTTTTACTCCTGCACAGCATCAGAGGAAAACGACCATCATGGATCACCAGGGATTCGAACCCAGGCCCAGAACCCATAGCCAATTCATAACTGTACTCGGATCTTATCTTTCAAACGCTGGAATGATTTATAAAATTATATATAACACGCCAGAATAAATCCTAAACAAAAAAGCAGAAAGCAAACCAGTTTCAGAGCCGTAAGAGGAAATACCTGTAAGGTTTTTTCTGTCTGTTTGTATAAAACTTTATGACAAAGTGCATACAGACAAAATCCTAAACCTTATCAAAGCCACAAAGATACGAATATGAATCTATAATCCATAACGTTAACAATAATACAAATTACCTTTTCATAAATGAGGTAGATCGAGCTCGGGAGCTTTTAGGCAAGGCCGTGCCAAACTGAAAGTGCATAAAAAACCGGTTCTGAATGCGTGGCTGAATAAATAAGACACGCCCTGTGTGCTCGAGGTGCGATTTTACCATGTATGATTCCGAACAATAACAAAAGGATTTAAACAGAGCTCAAAAACAAACAAGGATCACTGTACTGTACTGTACTGTACAGTGTGTGTGTGTGTGTGTGTGTGTGTGTGTGTGTGTGTACACAGCATCAAACCCTCTGTATGAACATATAACCAGATCTTCCATTTCGAAGCCAGATCACAATATGGTCGGTGTTAAATAAAGTTAAGGCCAGACTTTTGTTATTGTTTGTTTCACGGATCTGCTGACAATCATATTTGAAAAATATAAAAATAAAATAATTTTTTTTTTTTTTTTGTATTTCTTGGATTCGCCGCAACACCAATGGTTGAAATTTTAAAAACAAAAATTTAATAATTTTTTCGCTTTTTCCACAACGGTTTTGTTCTGTTCATTTAATTTTTTTCCAGATTCACTTTAATTTAATTGTAGGTTAAGTAAATTTTATTTTTAAATAAAAAAATATTTTTATTTCTTCCTCCTTCCTTGGATTGATTCCACATGGTCCTCGAGAAATTGAAAAGTGCTAAAAAATAAAGATTTATTTATATTTTTTTCCTCCCTCCTCAGTAGATTCTTAA
>JAUZSU010039278.1:0-10162 GCA_034780255.1 Parotocinclus maculicauda
TTTAGGATTTGGTCCGAATAAGCAGCTGGTCCCATTAACGGGTGGTCCAATTAACCGGAATCGACTGTATATTCTTTCTGCCAGTCTCTCCTTTTATAATGCCGACACATCTGCATTAATCCTCTAAATTGTACTGCCTACCATTCAAAGTGCCTCTTCAGACACATTCAGTAAGGCAAATGGTGCTGTTAACACACACTTTGTATATTGTCAATGTAGTTTAGCTTTTAAAAAACCTTTCCTAAGGCATGGACTAATGTGACTCATGCTGAAGTTGTTTTGAGTGATTGTCCTGCCAAAGCATGGACTTGTGGTGGCCTTGAGAGTGAAAACTTTCCATATTATCATTCTGATGTGAATGACATTAGCAACTAACAACTCTCTAAAACTTAAAGTAAAGCTTTCACAGACAGGTCGAGCATTCCACAGAACACTATAATAACAGCATGATCTATGTTATATATTATATATATTGTGGCTTTTCTTTTAAACTATTCTTTGGTCAAAATCAAATATACAGTTCCTTCTTCCTACAAAAGTATTCCAGTCACTGACAGTGTCTTGCGATCACCTGCTTTTGCATTCTGTGCAAAGGGTGATAAGATGAACTGAGCAGACACACAGCAAGACTCAGATCACAGTCTGCTCAAGCATCTCCCCGTCAAATTAGCACTGTGACTATCTGCAGATTTTATATGCGTGTTGTTTCTGTGAACCTAACCCTTATAAGACAATTATTAAATAATTCAATGAATGGCACAATTTACTACTTGTTTCTTCTCCTCAGGATTGTATGATGGTCTGAATTATTCGTTGCTGATACTTCATTGATGAAAAGCAATTTTCTATATCAGATATAGTGCTTACAAAAATTGGGGGATATTTCAAAACGAGATATCCCATAATTAAATATCCTTTTTGTGAGCAGTGTAGATTCAAACATTTGGCAACAGTGATAAAGCTTATCGTGGACCAATTTTTTTTAAATGTTCATTAAATATTCAGTGAGATTCCAAATGATAGCCATCTCCTGGTCCATAACCGAACATCTAACCCTATATAATTTAAGTGAGGAAATAGGATTGTTTTCTTGACCAATGCAAATGTATTATTCATGGCTGAATAATAATATTAGCCAGTCATCCCTTGTTTTCTTCAAATTTTGGCAAAACTTGTCAAATCCTGTTTTCCCATTTTCTACACTTTTTAGAAAAACGGCTATATCATTATGGGATTTTCATAATTTTTGTGAGCAGTATATGTTCACGGCATTCTACTTTGATATTTTTTGGACATCTGTCTTGGTCTACTTGTATGATTTCCTCTTTTTTATTTTCCCAATGTAACCAAAATGTAGACACAGATGACTAGAACCAAAATTTCTTCTCACACTGTGTTGGACTGCCTTCTTAAAGGAGATTGAAAACCCTTGTTTCAATTAAGAACCTTCTTGTTGAAAAGTTTTTTTTAGACCAACAGCTTGCTAAGGTATGTAAGTACTCCCTTTTAACTGAAGACCAATTCACATTTTTAGATGTATTTGTTTTATTCCATGGTGTTTTCTCCAACACTGAGTGCTTTCATAAAATGGTTTCACAAATCCAGAATTCTCAACTATTAAACAAACGTTATTTTGTGTCCTATCTGTGATCTGTTTACTTGTTGTAGATTCTTGACCATGACTGTGAGGTTGGGCACTGGTGTGGAAATATAAGGCCTGTCTCACTGTTGGCAATTTGTGGATTTATTTTATGAACAATTAATCTGCTCAATTGCAATAAGGGGAGCTGTTAACTGCTGTAAAATCAAGCACCTTATGTTATGTTGAGATGTTAAATTTATTTTTAAGTGGACTCATAGAAAGTGTTAGATTGTCAGCTTAGCATTTAAAGTTCCCACAAGGATCAAGTAACTTACATAAAACATCTCGAATCATGTTCAACAATTTATGAAACTTTATGAAAGATACTCTTTCATACACACATGTTGCTAAAATGAAGGGCAGGTGATTGAACGGGTCATAATCAGTCTTTCTGTCTGCTCATTTTAGCTCACCACCCTTCTCTCTCGCTCATGATGTTAAGGTAGATGATTATTAGGTACTCACAGTCATCTCTGCATGAAACGTGTCCAAACATATGACGAGATGCTCAATAATGTTCTGCATTAATTCAATGCTAATTGAATGCAGTCATATGCAGGCAAGTGGCTGCTTAAGAACCTTTTCAACTGATTGCTCCATTGTGTTCCATATTTTCGCGTAAGAGAAGGCTGCCTTTACAGATATGATACATTTGCAAATAGATTGAGGTATTACACAACACAGATCACATAACAACAAATAAGTATCCTGCAGGGTGGTGTGTTAGTACATTTTTATAGTCTATACAGCAGCATCGTTAGGCAGTCTGTGCCATTCACGATTTCAGATCACAGCTCTCATGTGCTTCAACAAATTGAAGTCCATCTCTGTGATATGAAGGTGTAAGGTTTTGGTCAATACACATTTAAGCATTGAACCCACATCCCATGGATCAGTGAAGCTGATATATGCCAAAGAGTGGAAAACCATAAATTCACAAAGTTCATTTTTTTATTCCTCAAAAGTATGTATCTAGTATAACATTCCAGATTAAATAATACATTTAATTAATTGTATCTACGACATTATAAAACACAATGACTTTTGTATAAAATATGCTGTGAGTACACTAACACATATTATCAATAATTTGCAAAGTCTTTGGCCACCATTAGATTAGGTATACTGTCGTTTTAGCAATGGTATAATGACCATAATAAATAATGTCCATATGGTGTGATCATGGGACATGGTGGCCTACAAATTATGGTACTGGTCTCTGTAGAGTTTTTTGCAGCTCTGGTGAAATAAAGAGAAAATCAGCCTTATTTATTATTTGGTCTGTGGGTGGTTTTAATGTTTTGGCTGGTTTATCTCTTCGTGAAAGGTCTATTTGAAGGAGTAAAATATCATGAGACAGATGTAATGGATATAATTCAATAATTAGTTGTTTTATAAACTTTTTGTGTGCTGCTTCATTATTAATTTCACACAGACAGTTTGGATACAACATCTTTTTTTGGAAACCGAGAATGTCACAGGAAGGTGACAGGTGTTTTAAGAGGAAGAACCTAAACAACAGATGCTACCCAGCCATCTTTGTTTACATGTGCATTTATTAATGCTGTAAAATATATTACGCATTTACCTGATTGTTTTGTGTTTTAGATTAAGCAAAGGTTTGACTTTTGATATTTTATAATGTCCTTGTATATTTTGACCTACATTTTTGTAAACTGAATGTTCCAGTAATATTTGGTATGATATGTGCTGATTGGTGATAGTGACTTGTTATGAAATATATATATGTATCCATAATCATAACTTACGTTTCCGATAAGGTTTGTCCTTACATGTCAAAGGTTATATTAACTGAAAATGAAATAAGTGAAATGTTTCCTTAGATTAAGATCAGCTGTAACAACAATATTGAACAAGCTTGAGCTTTACCTAAATGAAATAACAGGTTTTTACATGATTTACATGTATTTGGACTGTGAGAGGAAATCGGAGTACCTGAAGTAAATCCACGCAGACACGGGGCAGGACATGCAGACTCCACACAGAAAGGCCCAAGCTCCACCCTGGGATTGAACCCGAGACCTTCTTGCTGTGAAGCAGCGGTGCTACCCAACGAGCCACCGTACTGCCCTATAAAACAATCAATGCCGTAATATTGCAAATAAAATTTATTTTTGTTAAGCTCTAAAATATACATGCATCATGGTTTAATTACACGCAAAGTATATTTACCATGTATCTAAGTATGCTTTAAATAGTTTTTAATTTTAGCATGTTTAAATACACCTAACCCATTTAAAGTTAAGCTTTCATATTGGGATAATAGGATATTAGGATTTGTCTATTTTAACATACTGGTCACTGCTGCAATACATTAAAGTGTGATGTACCACAATCCCACTTAGTGTGCTTTAGTAAACTATATTTTTTTAACTAGTCTTGTCTTATTGTCTTTCACCTACTAAGACTTGCATTTCAACCAAGTTGGTTAAAAGCAATATTTTGTATTTTGGTAGTATTAACATGCCGGTCAAGACTTTATTTAGTTTGTATTATCTTGCTTTCAGCAGCTCACATTACTTTTAGCATATGCAAAATGTTACAGACTTGAAACAATTTAATTAGCCTTTAGGCTAGCAGGAAATTAGATAATGAAATAAAGTGCTTTCCAAAGAGAAATCCAAAAGTATCCTGGGTGCTTGTTTTGGATCCAAGTGACGTGTTGTATTTTAAAATGTCAGACCTACCTAAAACTGAAGCAAAGTTATGACATAAAATACACTGCATGGTTTAAGCCTGGGTCAGGTTTAAGCCTAAGTTCCCCATAGTCACTAGAAGTCACTTAACTTGTTATGCAGACATGAGGTAAAGGCCACAGGGTTACAGGGAACTTGTAGGCTGCATGTGAAAGGTCTAATTCCAACGTCCTCCAGAGGCTCTAAGCACACATACACGAAGGACAGGCTGACCGATGATTCAGCCCAGATAAATCATAGCAAGCGGTAACACAGAGATTGAAGCTGGTTTCTTACTGCTTCTCTGTGCTAAACAAAACTATACCTAAACCTTTCTAAAAATCCATTTACCTTAATGGACATGAGACCCATACATATAATATTAATAAAAAAACACCTACATATTTACTAGCAAGTGATTACAAACACTGGGCCCATAATAATTTAAACTCTTGGAAGTACTTCCAAAAGTAATTGGTTGTGCTGAGGTTCTATAGCTAGCTTCATTTATTGTGTCTTTCTCAACACAATTTAAAATTAGCAGTGTTCAGTACAGTCTTAACTCGTTACCTTGCCTACTTTTGTTTCTTTACTATTTTTGGCGAGAGGCAAGTTTGGTTAAGTAACACTTAACGAGTGTTAAAAACGAGTGCAGTTCATACAAAAAAGCTCTATTTTGTTAATGGGCCTGGACATTTGCTAGCATGAGCAAGATCCCTCATGAGGTAAGATCATCTAGTGCTTCATTAATTTTCTAATAATTGCAGTTGTTGCCTTCTTACCGACCTGCTTGGCTATTGTCCTGTAGCCAATCCCAGTCTTGTTCAGGTCTACAATTTTGTCCCTGGTGTCCTTAGACAGCTCTTTGGTCTTGGGCATTGTAGAGAGGTTGGAGTATGATTGATTGAGTTTGTGGACAGGTGTCTTTTATACAGGTAATGAGTGCAGAATAGGAGGGCTTCTTAAAGAAACACTACTATGTGATTTTCTGGATTTTTTTAGATTATTTTTGTCACAGTTAAAGTGTAAATATGATAAAAATTACAGACCTCTCTATTCTTTGTAGGTGGAAAAACTTCGGCAGCGTATCAATGACATTTTTCCTACTCCACGTATAAGAAGGAAAGTGAATAAAGACCTGTTCTTACTTTATTTGTATTTATTACTCCTGGCTATTATTTTGTCACAACTAAAATATGCCTTAAACTCTCCTAAATTCCTAAAATTATGAGCACTCCTATTCTTTCTTGAATTGTTATAGCATTGAATACCAGCCTAAAAAATGTTGAGAGGGAGAAAGTTTACTTGAGTAATGCTACCCTTGTGTAGTCTTGCCTTTCTGGCTTGTGCTCTTAGAAACAATCACATCTTACACTACTTTACATTACATTTCAATATTAATAGAACTGGACAGTAGCACCAGGTAGGCACTCACCTGGAGCACAGATATGCCAGCCTACAGTGGGGGGCAAAAGTCTGACAGCACTTGTGAAAATGCTTCTTTTTAGCATTTTCATTATGTTAATATAATGTTTTTCATTAGAAATCATAATCAGCATATAAGTCTGAAGTTAAGTCTTTGAGAAAAATGCTGTAATATTGACACTTTTTTTAGAATTTGGTTTCCCCCCGTTGTGCTGTAATGCCAGCATTCACATGAGCTGGCATGGACAAAACAGTCAGCACTGTTTCAGTATTTAATTACTTTTTACAATGCTTTAAGGTGTTTTTTAGTCATTATTCTGCTGCAGTATCACTCCTTCTCCAAAATGATCTACTAATTTTTACAAATTTTTTTTTTACTTTTCACCACATAACTGACTTTTGTACAGATGCATAACACATAAATACCATTTACATACAACCTTTTGTCAGAATGCCAGTGACTTCTGCATGGGCACCAACAGAGGTGGCAGAGGTTCAGGCATAGTAGGCAGCCCTGTGAACTCCGTTGCCCAGAAGCCACAGTATGGCCACAAGAGTTAGCTCATTCAAGGAACTTTGTCATTACGAGCTGCACCTGGCTGACAAATGTTTTAAACTGGCCAAGACACAGCATCAGCATGGCTTCTTCACATAAGGTCTGATTGTTCATGAGACCATGGAAAAAAGAAGGAAAAATGAAAATATGAAAGGAATAAAAGCAAAGTAGATAGATCTGTAAATATTGAAAAATGAAGTAACCCCACAGTTCCTTTCAGTCTCCTGTTTAAGCTCAACCTGTGGAGTTGGCCTGTCTTGCACATTTCTTCCCACAGTCCGAAGATGTGCATTAGGTTAATTGATCACGCTAAAATTGACCCAATGTGAGTGCGTATGATTAGTTTTTAGTATAACCTTGTGTCTAGCGCAAATAGACATTGGCACTGAAACAAATAAATAAATAAATTAATAAGCAAATAATGGAAGTGCCTAGTTCCATGGGACTGATTTCACCTTTAGCACTCCAAGAGGGTGAAACTAATATCTGTACCTGGGTCTAAACTAGCCACCTACTGTGACATTTGCTTAAAAACAAATAACTTTCTTTTCCTTTGAGCAAGGCTTAGATTGTAATTCATGGGTGTATGAGTTGATTATTATGTAACTTGTGTTTCTACTGTAATAAGGGGAGATGAGATACATACCGCACTTGTTGCAATACAGTTACTATTCGTGTGACGTCAAGAATTTGCAGACACAATTCTCAGTATTACACTCACCAACAAAAATACCAATGAAAACAACGTTACTAAGTGCTATATTAGCCTTGCGCTTACACCAGTTGTTTTTGAGATGGGAATGAATGGTGCTAATGTGACCGCATACAACATTCCCCATGATTTTGTCCTTTCCATTCAGGACGCTTGAAAGGATCATTGCTAAAAAGTGGTACCCATATGGTGTGGATAATAATGTCAATCTGCATTTTTACCTTACAGCAAGAATACAAGTATGCAGGTCTAAACTGATTGTATATTGACCAACTGGTAGCAAATGTCCTTGCTATACACATTATTTTTTTAAAAGAAAAAACATTGCTGGAATTACAGGAGGGCCACAGATCAGTGCTAGTATGAGTGGATCAGACACAACAGTGGTGCTGGAGTTTCTCAATCCTGTAGGTAATATCATGTAAACATTAATTAAGAATTAAGGGATGACGAAAACAAACTGTGCAACAACAGATGAGCTACTGTCTCTGACTTTACATTTACAAGGGGTAGGAATATTCTAGATGTGTCTAACAGATTTGAAATTGTGTGAACACAGTGTTTAAAAACTCCAGCAGCATTGTTGTGTCTGACCCACTCATACCAGTTCAGCACACACTAACAAACCAGCACTACATCAGTACAAAATGCAGTGCTAAGAATGTCCCATCCCCAAATAGTACCTGATCTGTGGGGGTTCTGATGATTAGAAAACAGAGAAATGTACAAATTATGCAAACCAATTGATGGACTACTGTATGTAATTACAGAACTGCGGAAGTACATCTGTTAAAATGGGCAATAAGTGTAGAGACAAGGAGTTGTATCTAAAATGTGGCCAGTGAGTGTATATATATAAGAGCATATAACCACTGCAGTAACTCAGGTTTGAGTAATGGAGGCATCTTCTGGCCTCACACCACAGGCAGACATGATTGACTGTGTCCAGACAAGGGAAAGCTGGTCAGGGGATTATTGCATGGTGCTGTAACAGTGACCCCTATCAAACACATGCATGCATCATGTATTCCTTGGGGATACGTTTGGAAAGCTCTACAACCCTGACCTGGAAAAAGCTTAGAAACACATGCATCAGTTATGTTTTGTTCATTAAACTTTCTTACAATGCCAATGATTGTGACACATGTTCAGAGATAAGCAATACAACACATCAGGTAAAAAATGTAACTAAAATGTGTGATATTATGTGTGAACACATTGTTGTACAGTACTAACAATAAAATGCTAATAGTTCCAGACATAAATCTTTCCAGTGCATCTCTACAGACTGCCGGAACTTGCAACAGCCACACTGTACTGTACATACAAAAGTCTAAGAAAACTTGTGCCTCCAAGGACTTCCCATTGAGTACTCAATATCCTAAAGTGCCTCTGTTTACCAGATGTAATATCTGCCAATATGCATATTATATACGTTCTTTTATTTATGTTATTATTTACTTATGTTTTACTATTAATTACTTACTATTTGCTATTAAAACTTCATTTAACATCTAAGCCACTGAAGGGGGATGGGTCCCTTTTTGACTTTTGGTCCTCCCAAGGTTTTTTCCTTACAACATTTAGGGTATTTTTCCTTTTCACTGTCACCCTAGGCTTTCAGATAATACAATGTTGTAAAGCTGCTTTGAGATAATGTCACATTTTTATAAGCGTTGCTTGCGTGGGTCATACTGCAGTAAGATAATGATGAAACACTGAAAAACTTATTGTTTGCAACATTTACTTGAAGAGCAAAGAAGATCAAAGAGTGATCTTCTTGCTGAATCTCCATAGATTTTCCTCCACAGTCACCTGACCTCAACTCCATGAATCATTTATGGGGTATAGGAATTTGCAGACAGAGAAAGCTGAACATTATGTAACTCCACAAAATGGGATATTGTGTAATCATTATGCTGGAAAAACATGGACCATTAGACTTTGCACATGTGGAACATGTGGAGTTCATGTCAGCTTCAGTGCTGGCATGTAATTTAATATTTTTAAATATTTACATATTTACTCAGATTGTTAGGCTGATTACACGATTTGCAATCTATGTACTATATGGGGAAAAAATAAAGCAGAATGATTGTTTGTCAAGTGGTTTCATTTTGTTTTCTTACTGCATGGTTTTAATATGTGCTGAGATATAACCTTTCACATTCATGCAATAAAAGAGAAGACACAAATCAGACTCAAAAAGCATTTTGATAACAGCTAGGCCACATGTTACAAGAAATGATAGGATTTGGTGCTTTGTTAAGAGGCCAGCATAAATTGCTGTGGTGATGATCTGTCCCAAACAATGCCATATGCATTTTTGGCGCCTGCTCTGAAGTGCACATGTATGGCACTATGATGTCCAAGTGCTTGTGGTTTAAAGCCGAAAGACCAATGCAGTCACTGCCTGTGAATAGTACTGAATAGTGTTAGTTTTCTCTGTTGCACTGCCAAGCCATAAATGACCCAATTCTAGCATGTTCATCTCAAAATAGAAAAAAGAAGAAAATATTTAACAGGGAAATCCAGAGTTGGAGTTTGCTATGGTTGGTTGGAGGAGTGGAGGTGTGGGGCAGGAATGAGTCTTCTAAATCTGCAAGGCAAGTAAACATACATTCCTGGTAGCTACAGGGAGCCTTTTTTATAATCTGCAAGTAGAGAGATATACAAACACAGACAGGACTCAAAACAAGTGCACATACTCTAGAAACATGAACAAAAACATAAAAAAACAACAAACAAACAAAAAACCCTGCAGAAATAAATATAAAACAGGGAATAAATTAAAACTGTTTTTTGTTGGCAGTTAATAAGCTTGCTGTCATTAATAAGCTTATTGCAGTACCAGTGTAAATGTGCACAATTACTTCTAGATTGGACAATTAATGCATTGTTGTCTGGATGTTCCAGCAGGTGTTTACAGAAGCTTCAGTTAGTACAGAATGCTGCAGTTATAACTAGAACGAAAAAATATGATCATATCACCTGTTTTACCTACATTTCATTGGCTTCCTGTTAAATCCCGCATTGAGTATAAACTTCTACTAGTAACGTATAAAGCTCTAAATGGTCTCGCCCCACAATATCTGACTGAGCTGTTAGTTTATTATAATCCACCTCGCCAG
>JAUZSU010039289.1:0-10162 GCA_034780255.1 Parotocinclus maculicauda
TCCACATCATTGCATTCAGTTTTTATTCACAATTTGTTTAGTGTCCCAACTTTTTTGGAATCCGGTTTGTAACATTCAGATGTATTGTGAACTACAGGAAAGCTGGAGGAGGGATTAGTTCATAATGGAGAAGAAGAGCGAACACAGATTTAACATACCGTTTCTCTGCCAAACGTGGGAGCTGAAAGACTGAGAAGTGTAAAGTTCTGAGAGAAAGAAAAATACACTCATTGACAAAAAGTTAACGTAATGACGATCTATGCAAGTGATTCAGTGTGTTTTGGAGAAAGCTGTTCTATTGAAGGCAGGAAGTTCTAGTTACCCTGTTAATCCACCTCTAGCCTGGAAACAAGCTGACATACGGTTTGGCATGGAGCTATACAGGTTCTGTATGCCATCCTGTGCCACGTTTACCCACCGATGGTACAGCTGGGCCTCTAGATCCTGAACACGCATAGGATGCCAAATAAAAACCTGATCCCACAAATTCTCAGTCATTGATACATCTGGCCGGACAACGACGTGTTCCAATCCGTTTGAGACATTCCTGGGAAACCCTTGCAGTGTCTGGGTGGGCATTATGCTGCAATAAATGCCACCTGGTAACCATGCCATGAGAGGCCACGTCGTCCCAACACCCCTTAACGGCTTGAACGGCCAAGTAGCAGCGCCTGCTCACCAAGCTGTACACTACCCAAAAGTATCCTCTAAGGCTATTAAAGGGTAGCAATATAGAGGAAGCACTTTTACGTCCTCTTGTGGCAAGACTTAGTATCTAATTAGACCACACCTGTAATCAGGTACATATCTGCCTGAGATGGAACTGCATGCAGAGTTTTGCAGCAATCTGGGTGCTGTTTTTTTTGTCAGTATACTTTGTTTCCCAGATTTCTAACACTACACACATCTCTGGGTGTATTCCAACATTAAGAAGGACAAATAATTATATATGGTCATTATACCATTACTCAAACAATGCTCTATCTAATCTAATGATGGCCTAAGATTTTTGCACAGTACTGTAAAGGCTTTATTTATAAACAAATCAACTTGATTTCCATCAGATTCCCATGAGTTTTATCATATTACTGCTGGATGGAAATGTGACTGTGTTTAAGTGTAAATACACAGTCCAAAACCCCCCTGCTTTCTGCAGAACCTTCTAAAGGGTCCAGGCAGTGTGCGAATGCGTGCACACACACACACACACACGCGCACACACAGGGTTAGATGGCCTTCCTGCTGGCCTGGTTATGAAAAAAGCTGGCCCAGTTGGCTCCATTCAGTCTCCACTGAGAAAAGAGAAAAATGGGCCAGGTAGACGAAGGCAGGAAAGAAAAAGAAGCAAGTGAGGAAACGAGAGAAGAGAAAGTGAAATGGAAATATAAACGAGCAGAGATTTACAGGGAAAAGAGGATGAAACCAAAGGCGTGTGCACGAAACGAGATCCTGATCTGGAGATGCGGGTACAAGGGAACGAGGACGAGGGAGATGAAAGGAACGAGAAGCAGACTGAAGGAAAATGCCCGATGGGTAAAACAGTTCAGCCAAGAGCTGACACAGTTACTTACACACACACACACACACACACACACACACACACACACAATCATCCAGTATTAACACTCACTCAACCAAAGACAAACTCAATATATCGCTGAAAATATATAAGCAGCATATACTAAGCAGGTGGGTTGTATTTAAAACATGTTAATTAAACCAGTAGCTAAAGGCCATCACACTACAAAAAAACAAAAAACAAAAACAAAAACACGTCTATTAAGCCTGGGCACAAAGCCTGAGTCCGAAACTAAAGCTATGTAAAATTTAATTGTACATACATTTTTAATCGGAGCCTGTTCTAATTTCTGTGTTAAATCAGGCTGACCAATCAGAGGGCGGTTGCCGGCCAGAACAACTCATAAGGGCTTATAGGATGAGCAACATGGTGATTCTAAAAACATAAATATTACAGAAAATCTGTGTTGGAATAAAGCTGAAAGGCTGGGGAGAGTGATGATGATAAAGCTCACAGTGATTGGATGGAGCCGTTTTGTTGTTTATCTAAAAGGAGTATTCTAGTCTCTTAATGATCATAAAAGACTAGAGCTTCCTGCACTCATCTACACATTTGATTTTTGTGAGAAAGACACGGTGAAATTTAAGTGACGAATTAAAAGAAGAGAAATTTAAAGAAAGCAGAAGCACACAGAGCTTTGAAGGTTTAGACCAAACAATATTACATTAAAGATCATATCGTAATCAGTTTATTTTCCTGTGAGAAAGTCTTCTTTACTTGAAAGCATTTTGTTTGTCTTTTCTGTTTTGTTCACTACAATGAAAATTCCCCAAAATTAAATAAAATCATGTCCAGTGTGTAGTTTTGAAGCCCCAATATTTCATTTTCAGGTCGCTTTTTCAGTACCGACTCTAAACCAGATAACCTGCACACACATTGGACAAACCGGTTTCACACCATACAGTTCTTGGGACTAATTTAGAAGGAACCACCCCCTAAAGAGCTCCCCTGACAACTACACAAAAAAAGTACAAAATGTAATTACAAAAGTTAGGGAATAATTCATTTTGAAATTTGGTGGTTTTGTGGGGTTTTTTTTCATAATTTTTTAAATGTCAGAGAAAAGTGGCAGCTTTATTACAACCGGAATTGGGGACTACAGGAGTTCTCAGAATGCCACGTATTTTAAGCTTCTTCTTCAGGGTACATACTTTTCCCTCATGGGAGCCCAGAGAAAGTCCAGATGCGAGTGATGAAAGCGATGAAAATGGCAAAAAATCAGATTTCGTCAGTAATCCGATCAACAAGTTTACATGCAGCTTGGTAATTAGATCATGTTAACGCGCCGGATGAACACGAGTTGGATAGTAATCGGATCTTATTTTCGGATGGGTTTAATTCCGGGGTTGCCAGATGCAGCGAGGAAAAAAAAAAAACTAAAAAAAAAAACCAAAAAAAAACTGCTTAAATCAATGGAAAAAGATGCCAAATAAAGCAAAATATTTAGAATATGTGGACCTGGCCACGGTGGATGTAACGCATTACACTTCAGTGTCTCACACTGTTCCTACTGATGGTGCAGACGAAATCAAATCAGACCGTTCCAGGGGCAAAAAGGGGTCAATTGAGGAAGTATCAGAACAGCTTTTTGTTTTTTTTTTGTTTTTTTTAACAGCAAACAAGAACAAAGTAATAAAACGAAAAACAACAGGTCTGGCTTCAAAGGTCATTTTAAAAGATTGTGACAAACATTTTATTTATATATAATTTCATATCTTTACAGCGGAATAGTAATCGAGACATTATATCTAATCTTTTTCACTTACAAACTCCCTAAAAAGACTCGGTAGTGACATACAGGGTGAAAAGAAAACGTTACATGTTTTAACTACATTTTGTATACAGTACAATCATAAACATTAAGTTATATTAAAGCACCATGTGGAGCATATTCACAAATATAAATATTGGCCTTTTTTGTACACTGGAGGGGAAACGTGATGACATGGTTTTGTAGAAAAACGCACAACTTCACAAATATTTTTATGCCTTCCAGTCTAACACGCAAGGATAACAAACACAGCATGCAAAGGTAGGTAGAAAAGTTGCGTTAGGCGCTGTGCTGGCAACATACTTCTGTCCTGATGCCAGGGACCAAAAAAAACAAACTAACAAACAAACAAACAAAACCCAACCCCAACAGCCCCCCCCTTCCTTCTAGTGGTACTGTAAATTCAGAGAGCAAGAAGTCCAACATGAATACTTTGTGCGTTCAGTCGTCAAAGGAATCGCGCCCCGGCACCGGTGTTTCGCCCCTCGTGATTATTTTAATGTAATGTAATGTAGAACAGGTTAAAACAGACCCAGGCTTGATCTGCTAAAGTTCTACTTATGCACAACCCCAAATCAAACTCATTTCATTGCAAACAGTATAAACCTAATTTCTTTTATTTATTTTTTTTAATCAACTTCATTTCATTTGTTAAAAATCATTAATACATTTTCAGGCCTGCAACATAGTCATGGGACATTTAATACTAGTAATGCTGTAAAAAAAATGGGGATTATAAAAGCAGACTGAAGAGCAAAGATGTTCAGAGAACCTCAAGTTTATTAAAAAAAACAAACAAAAAAAAATATTGAAATGTTTATAAACAAAGACCCTCAAAGAAAGAAGAGATATACTATAGATATTTCTCCCTCTACAGGGCACAATATTAAACGATTCACAATCTGGAGTAATTTCGGTCCTAAAAAGGCTAAACTGAAAAGGGATGATGTGTCTCCACTCCTTCAGATGGCACTGCATCAAAAACCATTATTCATCAATAGCTGATAGAAGCACATGGGTAAGGGATTACTTTATCAAACCTTTATCAAGCTCTACAATACAGGGTTACATTCACAAATACCACTTAAAACTTTACTGTACAAAAAAGAAGGCTTGTAACAGAACCATGTCCAGAAGCTCCGCTCACTTCTCTGGGTTCTGAGGCATCTAGGATCGACTATCACCAATGCTCAGACTAATCAGGATTACAGATCTTTAAAAAGACCAAAAATGAAAAAGAAGCATCCAGACTGTTATATAGAACAACTACAAAAGCCAGGCTCCATCATGGTATGGGGTCGGGTCTGGACCCTTGGTGAAAGTTGTTTACGCTTTTGTCATGCAGCATTAATGCAGAAAAGTATGTTGCTCTAAAATTTGTGTAAACTGCCTTCAAAGCAACATCTTCTGCAGGACAATAGAAGACCATGCAAAAAGGGAAAAACTTTTCCATCCTAACTTTTTTTGGGATTGTGTTGCAGACCTGAAATGCAGGAATGGATGTATGAATTGTCTGATTTGGGGTTGTAATAAAGACAGTAGCAGCTGATGCTGTACCATACGTATCCATGCGCATCATCATTAAACAATTCTACAAGCAAACAATATTTTTAAAAACCGCTTAAAAGAACATAAAAACCACACGGCACATGCTCCCTTCATTGGTCCTCAATGAGCAGACCAACATGCCAGTCTGCGTAGGCCTTCGTGAACGAGTGTTAAACAGACGACGAATACCAAGTACAAACCCCGCAGCTCGTTCGGAAACTACGATACGAGGGCTGCAGCAGTTCACATAAATATACAAGACGAATCCCGGAGGTGAAAACATGAGGGTTTAAATATTTGACATAGAAATCGCTAAGCACAAATTGTTTAAAAGTCGCTTTTTCTTCTCTTTACATATAAACAACGTTCGCATCGTCTGTAATAAATATTGATGAAAGAACCGTTAATCTGTGTACTGCAGGTCCAGATCTACAGTACCATCTGTGACAACCAGCCTCAGTCTCTTGGGTTTGCGGTCCAGGGTAGAGTTTTGCGAATGGGACGACGGGAAGTGATGGGAAATGACCGGGTGGCACCCGGTCTGGCCGTGCTGCGAGTCTTTGCCAGCCTCTCTCAAACCTTTAGGGGGTGCAAAGCTACCCGCTGGAGAATGCGAATGGGTGGTGGGACCACACGGTTCCACAATGAGCCTTCCCTGGGTTCCGGAAGGCTCCATGAGGCAGTGGTAAGTGTAGTTTGTTGGGATTGAGGATGAGTAATTCAAGCTGTCGTTGTAGTTCAGGGTGACCGAGTGATCGCCTGTGAAGTTGACGATGTACGACGGGTGGACCGACTGACCGCACGGGAGGGGCGCATGAGTTTTAGGCACCACAGGATCCCTGTAGCCCACTTGTGGAGCACCGTGTTGGGGCTGAGAGCCAAAGTTGGAGTTTAAAGGGTCGCAGTTGGAGAGGAACATCTGATTCCGATCGAGAGCCAGCGAGGCCTGGGAACTCTGATTGGGGGCGACAACAGCCTGAGGTTTATCCTGTCGTACGTTCTTGTTGTGAAGGATGCCCTGAGGGTTCGAGCTCTGGAAAAACAAAGGCATGTCACCCTGGGGTTTTTCCAGAGGCACGTTCTTGGGGGTGTTGCCCGTTTTGCTTGAGCTGAGGAAGTACACTGGGTACACCCTGTCGCCCTGTGGCTTGTTCGGCGGAACGCTCTTCACGTCTCGTTTTAAAATCTCAGAGTATCTCGCATAGATGTTTGATTGACAGTCAGATAAATAATCTTTGTGCCCGCGAGAGCTTGGACCAGCAACGGGGTCTGGGAGATCGGCCTTTGAAGTGTGAGGCTTGAGTTTCGAGTCGCCAAACTGAGAAGCTTTGCAAACGCTTGAGCCGTAACCTCCCTCGGTTTTTACGCTGCCGCCGCTGGGGTTCTGAAAGGCGTTCTGCTTTTTGTCGCAGCCGCGGAAAACCGTGCCGCCGAGGTTCAGAGGAGAATCCATCGACGAGGTGGCTTTGCTGCCAGTGTGAAGTGAGTGGAACGGTTTAACTGGGTTTTCTTGCAATCCTGAACTGTACAGGCTTAAGAGCGACTGGGGAGTAAACCCAGGCTGGGATTTAGTAATGTGGGATTTGTCCCGCACTTGTCCCTGGATTTTAGGTGGTTGTGCTGAAAGACGACTTGAACCGTCCAGAAAGTTCAGCTTGTCCTGAGACTGCGGGAAACACGCAAGGGGTGCGCCCTGCTTGGCGCCGGATGAGGTGTTAAAAACAATCAAGTCCCTTTGATGGGGCAAGGACTTTTCTGCGAAACAAATGAGTGGCGTAGCCAAATCGTCCCTGCTCTGCTGATTCCCCCCAGCTTTGACAGATGTGCCATCCGAAAAGAACTGATTCCTCTCAGGCTCTTTGATGACTGCCGCCGAACAGAACGTCTTTTCTTTGGAAGGGAAGTAGGACTCGCCCGTTAAGGATGGCGTGTCGTCTCGTGTGAGCCCCAGATCTGGAAAGCTCAGGTCTTCTGGGGTGCTAAAACTACTCCCGGGGCTTGGGGAGCCCAAGTAAGGGGTCTCGGCGTTCCAGCCGTCAGTCGGACTCTGAGAGAAGGGGCTACTAAAGGACCCGGTGTTGTGTGGCTCTCCAGGGCAATAGTCCGTTAGGGTGTTGGGGAGGCCGCTCTGGGCATGCGGTTGGTCGTAGCCGTCGAGGTTTAAACAGGGGAAGTCTAAAATGTCCTCAGAATAGTTTGAGAAGGTGCATTCCGTATTGAACGGAGACGAGGGCGGTGATAACGGTTTGGACTGGATTGGTGGCGGTAGCGGGGCCTGTTGCTGCGTCATAGCTTGAAGCTTGGACAGGCTTTTGTTGATCTGTAACAAGTTGTGACTCAAACAGACATCATTCGGTTCCTCTGTGACATCAGCCGTATCCTTGTTTCTTACGGTTCCCATATAGGCCACGTCCGCTAGTCCTCCGTTATAGGGAGAGTGAAGGGACAAGGGTGAGAGAGACAGGCGCGAAGGCTCTGAGCCACCCTGATTGAGCGCCATCCTGGCTGCCTCTCTAACCCGATCGTACTTGCCCGCTGCTGTCCAGTGATGGCAGGGAGACAGACTTTCCTGTTTAACTTTGCCAAAAGGCATCTCTCCCAGGGTCGCCCTCTCAGAAAGGACGCCTAACGGAACTCTCGGGTCAGTCGGGCCAGAACCACACACAGAACCCTTGCTCCCGTATAGGGGAAGCCCTTCTATACCATCCACCTCCCAGCTTCCCTCAGCCCTGCGGCGCAATCGGAGCAAGGGTAACGGTTTGATGTCGAACACGTCTACTTCCACTTTAGGCTTTTTTACAACCTCCCTTTTACCCGGAACGCACGCCTCTTGACACTTTTCGTCGCCAATATTCGCACCGAGTACCCTTTTCTGCTTTTTTCTCGACTTGAACGTACTTTCTTTCTGGCAATGCTCCAGAACGTCCTGCACAGCTTTCGTGGCTTGCTCCAAACCCACACTCTTATCAGTCTCCCCGTGCCCACGAATCCTCTCCATTTCCAAGTTTAAAATAGCAACCGAATCCAATATCGCCTTGAACGGATCGATACCGTCGCCGCGAGGGTCTGAGTTTTGACTTTCGAGCACACCACCGCCGTCCCCTTTTAACCCCCCACCCTCCATTTCCCATTCCCGGCCCCGTTTTCTCTTCAGGCGTATTCTGAAGTTGAGGTTCTGCTCATCATCAGCGCTCGATTCGGAACCAAACAACACCTCGGCTTTTAGATCTCCTGAAGTACCAGGAGGGTCTCCCTGCACCTCACTCGCACCTTCATGCTTGTCCTTTGCTTCACGGGTGCACTCCTGTGGTGTAATTTTACATTTTCGATCCTTATTTGCCCTGGTTTCAGCCGTCCTACCGGTGCTACCTCGGTCTCTGAGTACTCGAACGCCCTGCGCTTGTTTTGCCTGAGCAGAATGGGTGCCTTTTCTAAGAGGCTTCCTAAGCACCGCTTTACACGGTCTACGCCTTTTTGTTGACACCACCTTGTCCTTGGAAGGGGGACATTCTGAGGTCGGGGTCGGGCCCTCTGCAGTGACGCCCTCCCTTTTTTGGCACACAGATACTGGATTGTCAGTCCTGGTCATCGCGATTTTGTCCGTACATGCCGGTTCAGTCGTGGTCGTAGTCACACTCGCGTCCTGATCCGGATCGGTTTCGACTGACTCCCGGAAAACGCGCTTCTTTAGCGGGATGCTGCTCTGGGAATTGTGTTCCAGGCTTCCCTTCAGTGGGGAAACAGGATCCTTTTTAGTAGTAGGGTTGTGTGAACGCAGAGCCTGGACGTTCTGCTGGTCCACTTGTAACAAAGCACTGGATTTTTTAACAGGTTGGCTGTTTAGGTTTAAATGTTTCCTCCCCTTTTCAGGCGTTTTACATTCAGGTACTTTATTTTGTCTTTGCTCGTTCCTGTTGTGGGCCTGAACCTGAAGGTCAGGACTTAAGTTCTTGCCAATATCAGACAGAACAACCTTCACCTCCTTTATAACAACGTTCTGGCTTCCGATACAAAATAAAAACTCCTTTTGCTCGGCACCCTCTCTTTGGACCTGTTTACCTTCCTGATTTCTAGTTACACCCTTTTCGCCTTTAGATGCAGGGCTGGGAGCTGAAACGGGGCCACCTTTGCTCCCTTTCTTTTCCTTCAGGTCCTGTTCCACCTGTGCATTAGGATTCTCTGTGCTTTCTAGATCGCAGGTCACTTTTAAATACTGGTCCGTGCTCGGCGTGAAGTACATCTCCCTCACCCCTTTCTTAAAATCAGCCCTGCTGTTACTTTTGCTTTGTTTGCACCTTGGGTTGTCATGCTCCTGACCTGCCTTAGCGGCTGCCACGTCTACCCTGACCAGACTGACGGTGACGTAATGCGTCAAGCCTAACAGAAGAGGAGGCAGAGCAGGGGTGTTAGTGGTTGTACTGGGCAAGGTGGTGACGCCAGAAACAACAGATGGTCTGTTTATATCCTCTTTGCCCCCAGAGACCTCCAAAGCAGTAGGGGAGCTCATATCCCCTTCCCTAGCAGCGCTGGCGTCGTCAGGGGCTTTTTGGGATTCCCCAAAGATCCTGGGAGCTCTCTGGTCGAACCGTGCCCTGTGTACAGCGAGCCTTTCCGATCGCTTACTGAGATGGCCTCTCTTACGCAACCTGGCTTTCATCATCTTCACTGCCGTTTTGTTCAAACGCTTCGATCGACTGAACGCTGCAGAGCATCTGAGACGGTTCCGCATCATGTTCCTGGTCCGGGACGATATGGCCATTTGGCGCACGACCGTGAGTGCCGCGGGATCGCCCACCCCCGATTCAGTACAGTCTTTATCACGAGCGCTTAACGTGAACAGCTTCAGGTTCAAGTCGTCAGAAGGGGCGGTGTTTGACGAGTCGTTCGAACTTTCGTCGCCTTTGAACGGGTCATCGTCCAGGTCGACTCTAAGCTCCAGTTTCGGTCTCTCGCTCTCGATGCGTTCCAGGACGGCTCGTTGGTCGCTCGCCGGGTCCTTACAGCTTATGAGGAAGTCCACGCTGTGATTGTACAAACAAACGCTCAGGTCCTTAAGGTTGAAATGACACATGGAGAACAGATCGAGACTGTTCTGCCTTTTCCCAGCCTGTTTGGCTCGCTCCTCCCTTTTCCACCTCTTAGTCTTTGTCACTCTGCCTGTAACCGTCAGGGCATTCCTCTTCATCTGCTGGGAATTCTTCAAAGAGCAAGCTGGACGAAAGATGGGGGGGGGGGGGGAGTGTTAGGAGCTACGACTGAACGAA
>JAUZSU010039300.1:0-10162 GCA_034780255.1 Parotocinclus maculicauda
TTTAAGAAAAATAAGAAGAAAAGAGATAGGATTTAAGAAGAGCTTTAAATTTAGAAAGAGAAGAAGTGGACCGAAGACACTTTTTGGACACTTTCTGGTCACTTTATCAAATATACCTCTCACTTAGAGACTTGGAAACAATGAGTGGTACTGCTCCTCTAGCTCTTTATCAACATCAATTTCACAGGATGATGCTGACAGACTATTCTCAACTCTGACTAGTGCTTGACACACCAGTAACAGTCTCACATACCATACAATACAAGTATTCTAGTATTCACACTGGTATTACTGCTCTGTTGAAAGCTGTTTATAACCTAAAAACGGTCCTGGTCCTATGCCAATCGTATTCTATTGATGAACAAAGTGGAGGGGATAACACACAAACCGTTAAAAGGATTTAGGCCAGAATGCATAGCCCACGCACATAATAAACAGAGTGTAAAAAGTGACACAGAGTGGAGAAATCCGCAGAAATTAAAGCTTTTATTAACCACAATGAACCAAAACCTATATTCAGCTCTGATAAATATCTTTTCACTCAATAAAAAAGAAATCACTCTAGTTTATTCAAATATAGTGACAGTAAGCACATCTGCCCATAAGCGTCATGTTTCTCCCAGACTGGATCCCTGATGCATACTAATATGATAACACTACACTTGTTTAATTTCCCTTTTGTAATTATTTTAGTGATTCCTCTCTTACGATTTGTTAACTCTAATGATCTGACTTCCTGGAGGTCTTTAACATTTAAACGGGATGCTATCTGATGAGGCCAAGTCAGAATTCTTAATGAGAAGAGCCTATAAGTAGAGGTCACATTGACAGCAGTTATTTACTGACAACAAATGAGAGCCTAATGCTCATAAGGAGGTTACCTGGGACCAAGAGTCAAGGTAAGAAAGACTGAAGCAGAATGTAAGCAGGTACCGGGGGCCCTAAATCAAAGTAGTACAAAAGGAGAAGACTGTAAGGACTAAGACCTTTCTCTTTCTGTTTCTTTTCTCTCTGTCCTGGAATCTTTCCAGGCTCCACGGTGGCTCCTTGTCAACCCAAGCAGAAATTTGCTGATAACATCAGACATTTAGAAATACTGAAATTTACCCCCTGGTCTCTATTGCATCTAGTAAATAAGAGATTTCCATCTTTAAGCTCACTTTGTTTTGACTTCTTTTTAAGGTAAAAAAAAAAAAAGGTTGTTTTTACTGTACCATAATACAATGGCAATAATGACCAGCCATTTGTAAGAAAACCTACAAGGCATAAGACGATTTAATAAACAAAGACAATGTAATGAACGCCCAGAGAAACTCACTTATGCATACACTTACAGAAGACAATGAATAATTTTATAGTGCTCACATACTGATTAGACAGGTCAAGGGTAAAATCTCTTTAGTGTATAATACCACTCTCATTATATACCTGATCAAAATTCATAAGAAAATGTCTGAATGTCCCATAAACTGCCTAATACATTCCAAAAGGTGCATAAGCGAGTCCTGTCTAAAAGAGCTTGACTCATGTTTCCTCTTGTATTTCAATCAATAATACTATAAATAAAATGCCCTGGTTGCAATTGATCAGTGTCATAGAGCTGCATGACCTTGCAGCACTCCAGCTTATATGGAGAAGGATCAGCTGTGAGATGATGGTGACTTTAGTGAGTCTGAATGCAGTTAGATCTCTCTAGTGCTTAAATGGTATTGCAATTATTGTTTACAGCTTTATTAGGAAGTTGCAGTACATTACATTGTCCAAGTGGTTCTCATTAACTGGGTCCCTTCCATGGGACACAGGCCACAAGCAACTCCAACCTACAGGAATAAAACACTGGGCCATGAGTCTAAGAGCATACTCACACTAGACAATCTGTACCGTGCCGAGCATATTTTACCCGCAAATATGTTTGTTTGAATAACGTGACTGCTCCGCCCCGTGCCCGGATTCAGCATGCTGTAAGGTGATCAGGCACACTTAAAGAGGTGGACTTGGGTGTGGTACAGTGTAGTACTGTAGTCGAAATCACTGCACTGAATAATCAATAAATCTTTAAAGTTATTGAGAGCTCTGTGTGTCAGTACAGCCAAATTGACTGCAAAAAAGGCCACACATTATGTACAACTATGGAGTGTAATAGCTGTACCAGAATTGCCAGGCTCTGGAACTCCACACCTGCATGATGCAAAGGACATCCCAATACAACACATCACTTGTAGTGCTAAATAACCAAGCACTGTTATGGGGTCCACATCCAGCTAGATTAAATCAGATTATCTAATACAGTTGTTCATAAACTTTTTCTCAGCAACTTTCTCCTCCCTTTATAGATAAGAACAGATAACAATGTTTTCGTGTCCCAGTACTCCGACAAACACAAACGTCTATTGAGTCCAAACCTTACAGTAATTCATATGAACTGGAAACATAATGTAAGCAATTGTGGGTTAAGGGTCTTGCTCAAGGAACCAACAGAGGTAGCTTGGCAGAGGTGGGATTTGAATACTGGATCTTCTGGTCCACAGTCCAGTACCTTAACCATTAGGTTATAGGTTCTGAGAACCTCTGTAATAGTATGTAGAAGTAAATTATCTGTTAGGATAAAAAAAAATTAAGAACTAACATATTAGAAATAGCATATTCATATATGACCGTGGTTTTCATAACAGCTGCATTACATCAAGCACCATTTCTATCATTCATGTACATTTTTAGATTAACCACAATCAAATGATTTATGATGAATGATCATGTGAATAAGTGCACCAATCATTAAATAGTATATATTGTGCATACTTGTACTGGTGATTATTTGAATGAATGAAAGGCAAATGTTTGCCATCTACACACATGGGCACGTTTTCTGATGATCCTCTAGGTGTTAAAGGTGAATTAACTTGTCGATAATATTTTTTAAGTAACTGCCATGATAATCGCTCAGGGATATCCATGTGTGTGCATGAAGCTGCATGCTATTGTATTATGTTTGGATACTGCTTGTTTTAGTAAAACACATTATTCTGTAGGTGGTGCTTTAATCTTGTACACTAAAAGACAATTTTTAAAAGTACTATGAGAATAAATCCAAATCAGATTGGTTAATTTCTGTCCAAATTGTCGAGCAGAGCAAATGTAGAACCTGTCCTGTCTGATGCGTCAAATGAAATTGAATCCCATGACATTACATTGTGTGGAACTGAGGGGCTTGTGGTGCGGCCATTAAGCCACAGAGGGCATGTCACAGTGTGATAAAGTGTGCATATAATGATGATGATTCTGTACGGGTAGTAATAGAAAGATAGTTATTAGAAGTTTTGTAGTCTACAAAATCAAACACTCCATGATGGCATACAATTTGTTTAAGGCTTAGGCCTTAATCTGTATAAACACTGAACCTCTGAGAGAGGTAAATCAGACACAAATAAGGCAGGTAGCAGACAGCGAACAAACATGGAGACATAACCACAGAATGCCAAAATCTGTATTTCTGTGCTGAAGAATCTTTGCAAATAACGACCTTCTTCTGACTTCAATCTGTCTCCGGACTCTGTTCATTTACATCCCACACCTGCCGACACAGATGCTTTGGTGCATAAAAATGCATGAAGGACTACAATGACTGAATATGGAATTTGGAACAAACTGGTATTCAGGTGATGTACAGTGGCACGCCTGTCTTGTGCTTGTAATTTTTCCCATGATGCCCAGTATGTATCACAACTAATGTCAGTAATAACTGACAACAACAAAACAGCAGCGTCCAACTACAAAACATGTTCAATAAGGAAACACAGACAATCATATTATGGTATTTGAGGAATAAGGAAATCGTTGCCCAACAGGAAAATAGTTTTACAAAAGAGAAGTTAGATGGACCAGATTTTGTCATGATCCCTGTGATTGATGATCTCTGAGTTACTGGATGCAAAGCAAAGCCAATCGAAGTATCCTAGTTCATCCTTACTTATGCTGGTCATGGTCATGGAGCCCACAATCCACTGACAGTAGACAGTTCACCATGGACAGGGAACCAGTCTGGAGTACAAGAAACGGACCACCTTTAAGCCCAAGCCTTCAGTAAAAGTATTTCCAGCATAAATGTCAATATTCATGTTCATGCTAATTTGGTTAGATAACGTGAAATTATAATAATTCAGCAAGGTCAGCCAAGTTTACCTACATAATAATAGATCATTTTCTGTCAAAGGAGCAAAGAACGCACGTTGTCTTCAATTAAGACTAACAGACTGGTGACTATGGAATTTACTTTACTTTATGTATTTTATCTATACAGCAATTTTAAATCAATAACCCCATTGTTAATTTAACAATATGTGTGCAACACTGGAGGGGTTGTCAAAAGGGTGTGCACTGCATGCCACTGACTTTATGGACCACCGTATACCATCACAAAATTGATTCACAAGGCAGTTGGTTGTGGCGTTGTGTTCCCTCAGTTTGGTGCACAAAATACACCAGGAATCTCTACCCAGGATAACCAGGGGATCTGTCTTTTCTGGATCAAGGCATTTTTGCTTTAGATCTTCTGGCTAATCAGAACTACTATTACCTTATCTAAAATACAAAGGTCTATGAGGTCTAAGCTGCCATTTGTTTGATAGATGCTTCACGTTTGTGTGTTCTTATGTAACTTAGCAACCCTAGCGCCATGGTTACACTCACCTCTCAGTGCCTCACCTACACTTCTGTCCACTTAATCATGCGGGTTAGCTGGAAGAGTTCAGGAGACCTGTGTGTCTGTCTCTTCAGTTTGCATCGACACTTCTCAGCACAGATTGTTAGTGTGTATTGTATGCAGGTAAGCAAGAGATTGCTCTTTTAACCGAAACACTGCGGTATTTTTAATCTAAGCTCCGCCTCTTACGTGTCTGAAATTCAGACACATTTACATACATAGAGAACCTGTTTACTTGATTCTCACTCGCAGTCGAAACATTACAGAAGTTGTTTTTGTCATTCATACCACATGGCTGATAGAGGTTAATGTAAAACATGGAGAATCCCTTAAACAGCCCAACCTTGAAGACGAAAGTCAAACCGACATAAAATGAAAGATGAATCTTTTCTTTTGCATTTTGAATTGCATATTGAAAGTTAGAGCATACAAGCTGCTCCTTTGTGATGTGATTTGGCTCTTGTTACTCTTGTAAATGATAAATTTCCTGCTTTCCTTTATTTTCTGAGAGCCCGTCTCCTCCTTTTCCAGTTCCAAGGTGCAGAGTCCCTGAGTGCTGTGAAGGCAACCTTTGTCTGGCTGTTATTTATTCAGTCCTGGAAGGAGTTCTGGTTCCACCTCCGCATCCTGAAGACAACAAACGCTCATCTGATCCCTCCGATAATGGAGCACAATTCATCAAGTCTGCACAGCTTCCACCGAAGGCCATCCGCAGTCTCGCATGCTTATACGAAAAATGTTGATGGCCATGCAAATGCTGCCAGTCAATCGAAAGGTGCCTTAATTGCATTCTTTAGCATCTTTGTTTATTATCTGCTTGAATACACAGTTGGATGACAGTGAGCCGCCCGTTCCATGATAATACTCTGTCTCAACATCTTCCAATAGCTTTTCAAGGCATCCTAATCTCTGGAAAGAGAGCATTTTTAGGGGTGGTTGGTCAGCCATTTTTCCTGGTTAGCGTAAAACTAGAATGCTTTTAACTCGGTTTCTTGTTTGTGCAATATGTATTTTCTGGGTTCAAATCCCACATCTGCCAAGCCCCCACAGTTGGGTCCTTAAGCAAGGCCCTTAACCCACTATCGATTGAATTGTAAGACTATATCAGTTGTAAGTCACTCTGGATAAGGGCGTCTGCTAAATTCCGTAAATATTGATGTAATTTTATATCATTATCAGTGTACTTACCACCTTGCGGAACATGAACATTATGGCAATGTAAGGTTCCAACGTACAAACACCTTTAGAGTAATCATTCTGCAAAAAGTGCATCACGAAAATAAAGCTACAGATGGCAAAGCATAACAAATGATGTCAAACAACTATTTAATATTTTTAGACCCAAAATAAACAGGCCAAAGTACCATTCAATATCGTTATATTATTTTTTAAAATCCCAAAAATCATTATCGATTATCAAAATTCTCTCCTAATTTATTACAATTGCTATTCATTTCATACAATGTATGCTTGTGGTTTAATTTCATTACAAATGATAACCACACCTCTTCCCATAACACTACAACACAGCACCACATTTTTACAAAATGTAGCAAGTATGACACCATGTTGGAGAAAAAACGAGACCTTCACAGCTTACGTCACAGCTATGTTTGGCCAGTGAATACACCTCCCTACACTAAAACCAAGGTGTACGTTTGGTTAAATTTGAGACATTGCAAAGTAAATGCAATAAGCTCCAACAGTCCTGGATTCCCATAGATCACACACACACACACACACACACACACACACACACACACACACACACACACAAACACACTCACATACTCAGGTCTCTAGGCAAAACTACAAGATAAACTACATTTCCCATAATGCGCCAACATGTTTTCCAAAAATTGAGTCGCTAACTCAGAGCCATTTACTATGGACTAAAAGAAAGTCAGCCAAGCTGCAGCTATGTTTTGCCTAGCCACTTATAACCATCAAAGGCATCAGTTACATTAGCATGAACAAAATTCAACATTTATTGTTCTTCATTTTTCATCCATGGCAGAGTAAAAGACACTTTAGTGTTAAATCCCTTAAACATTTTAGTATTTAATAGGCTTCTTTTTAATGCCCGGTGCCCTTACAACTGACTTTCAAGCAGAGGGGTACAGATGTGCCCCTCTCAAGTCCCAGTACAACAAGTAGTCTAGGAACACCTCTGCTAAAAGAGCTGGTCATATATGTTCATTTAGCCATGTGAAAGTGTGTACTCAGTGGAGAAATCTAGCTGATCTAGCTCATCTTGGTTCTGGATTCTCCACTAACTGTGACCATAATCTCAGTTTATGCTCCTTTAGCTTCTTAATGGGCATCCCACCGAAGTAAAGTAACGCGGCTCAGTGTTTAAACCATCTGTATTCTCCAGATTGCAGAAAACTAGAGTTCGCAGAGTGCAGAAACACGTTCCTCAGATTAGACGCTCATTAATTCAGAAGCAGGATTATGGAAATCCTGAAGCGAGCCAGATTAGCGCGGCAGCTGCCACAGGAAAGCAGCTCACACAATGAAGATTGTTGTTGCTTTGCGCTGACGGGACAGCCTGCTAACAATGAAGCCATTTCCTAGCAGAGCCAGAAGAAATTAGGGACAATGCTCAAACCATAGAAAACTACTCAATCAGATGGGATTCTGCAGATTAAGATGCCACAACAACCCTGTAGCCTATTAGGGGTTTCTTAACTCTGGGCTTAAGGAGAAAGTGAATAACACGTCTGCACAAAACACATTTATAAGGCTGCAAAAATCCTGAGGATAAACAAAGATCAGTGTGCAAAAATTTCAGTTAAAGAAGACCAATTAAATGGATTATAAAATTGTACAAAATGCAACACCTAGCATCAATCACTGAAACATAAAACTCCAACAAATAACCATATTAGTTCATTTTTAGGTGTGCTATGCTTTCCAAACCCATCAATTTAAAAATCCTACTTGAACATCACCTATTTGTATACAGTTTATAAAACTGTCAATTTACTCATGCTCTATAATCGCACAAATCCTAAAAAAACTCAAATAGAAAACACAATCCCAAAATAGCAACAACAAAGTAAATTATAGCATAAAAAGAAAAAAAGTAAACTTACCAAATGCCAATCCAAACTAAAGACAAACACTAAAGCCTAATAAATAAGGGACCTCAACTTCTCCTCTGCTTGCAGCTTGGCATTAAGGTTTTGATCAGCTCCTTTAAATATGTGTAAATTTTGGTCGTGTCTTTACAATCATAATTCACAACAGCATTTGTTATGTCCTTCCTTCCTTATGACCAAGTTGCTTTAAATAACAAAGCATTCAGCCAAACCTTACTGGACTCTGTTTCAGTACTGGACTTAGTACACATCTTTTGGCTTTTGTCATACTGCTTGGCATGCTTCATCTTAAAACTGTTTTTATTTTCCAACCATCAAGCTGCAAACTTTCCACCGTGTTTCTTCTGCTCAGTGATGGATTTTGTAAAACGAAACAAAGTTGTTTGTGAGAAGTCCTTTGCTTCTGAAATGTTTCTCTTCCCCGTCATCCTCCCTTGTGGCTCTCAAATGTAAACAGAGAACCCCACCCACTCTAGTTGAGGAAAGAAGCTCTGTTTTAGGTTTGTGTACAGCAAAGAACGACCTAGAGTGTGGCACAAATACAATACAAACTCACTGCCGGCAGATATTCAGCTCCTGCCACATGATATATATTGCCATACCTCCCAAGGCTATTCTCCATTATTAACATTATGTGAATGAAGAAGTGTCAAGTGTTAGGATATTAATAATAAACAAAATTTTACGATAAGTTTGCTTTATTTGTTTGCTCAGTTTCCTGAATGTGATAAGAAATAATCACATACGACTGCACCAAACATCAGTGTGCATCCTCGAAATGGCTTTAAAGTGCCCTCATGTATATCACGCGCCAACTGATCTCCAATCAATGTCTATTCTTCTTCACAGACAGCAAAAACTTGAGCACCTTTGGTCATGACCGGTAAGGTACACTGCACATACAGACTCGCACACACAATAACTGACTTCCTGTATTTAAACTCCTGCCTCTGCTTGTGGATGTGCGACACTGAAGTCTGTTTTATAGGATTAACCCTGGTCATTAACATGAACAGGCGTTATTAATACGGTCCTTAAACGGTACTTACCTGTACAATCACTGCTGTTCTATGACCTTTTAAGTTGTGATTGATGAGGTATGTACACTTTTCACACTTCACACCAGACTGGGGATTTTCAATATTGACCTGATCAATAAAACAAAATTAATCTGATACGGTGCTAACGATACTGATACGTTTAGACCTTCATGGCCAAATACTATATTTAAAATTCCACTAACTTCAAAGCCAGAATGACTATAGCATAAAATATGCAGCTTTCAAATACACAACACACTAAACATCATCAAACAATGGAAATGACATCAGCTGCAGGACTAACAAATCCTCAGGACACCAGCAGATCACAAGTGGGGATCTTAACATTCTAATAGGAAGCACAATAAATATTTATGTTCTACGTCTTCTATTGTGTCTTGGTACTATGTAAGGGAAACGGCTTTATTTTCTACCTCGATGGGTAGCACCGCTGCCTCACAAGAAGGATGAAGGTCCTGGGTTCAATCCCAGGGTGGAGTGGCTTGGGTCCTTTCTGTTTGGAGTCTGCATGTAATCCTCATGTCTGTGTGGGTTTACTCCAGGTACTCCGGTTTCCTCCCACAGTCCAATAACATGTATGTTAGGTTAATTGCCATTGACTTGTGTGGGTGTGTGTATATATAACTAGTCTTGAGATGAACTTGTATGGATATAACCTTGTGTAACTTACGTTAAAGAAGCCAAATAGACAAAACAAACCCACTCAGATCCATATCATGTTCATTTGACAGTAGCTGCAGCAGCACAAGTCTGGTCTTGTTTTGCTTCCAACTGCAATAATGATGTTTTCAAATGTCAGGTACAATGAAGACAAAATGTTTTTTTTCTAAAGAGTCTATTAGTTTTATTCAAATTTTATTATGCCTTTTCTTCCAAAAAACACACAACGTGCAAAATAAAGCAAGAGGTGTGCATCTTTTACAAGTCTTTCTCCATCAAAGAGATTTTACACATCAATGGCTTGGCGTAATTCAATTTAAGGCTTTTTAAATTAAATCCATTTAACACAGTAAATTAACTGTAATTGAGTTTGTTGCCGAGGCGCAGAGTCTAAATATAACGAGATCCATTACGACGGAAAGGGCAGAGTATAAACTAAACCGATATCAGAACAGACAGCATACACTGCCTGAACAGATTATCCAGAGTGAGGTCCTCTGTTTTATCGGCTGGCAAACGGCCTTTCAACAGACAATCTGGATAAAGTGAGAAGCAGGCATGAGAGAGAGAGAGATAGAGATAGAGAGAGGGAGGGAGAAAGAGAGAGAGAGAGAGAGAGAGAGAGAGAGGGAGGGAGA
>JAUZSU010039311.1:0-10161 GCA_034780255.1 Parotocinclus maculicauda
TTGGGTTGTTTCACAACCTACATGCTATGTATCTGTCCCTACCTAAATAAACTAAACTAAACTACAAAGTGCTTCTGTATGGTAAATGGAACTGATAAAACATGACAATGAGTGTGGAAACAAGGCGGTGTAGCTAATAAAGTGGACAGTAAGTTTATGGTTTTGAGATTATTTTAGAGCTTGTCAGAGCCAAACGCATTATGTTTTATGTTGGAAGAAATAGGTCATTTTGACCCAGACAGAACCGTAAAGTTTTAGATGGTATCGAGACCTGAGATTATTGGATTGGCATGGGCTATCCATTTTCTGTCTCTTGGGCTGTCTTTTTTCGAATCATCTCCCTGAATCTCTCATTTGGCTTGGTAAGGTGTTTTAGGGTTCCTCAACCCTCTATCTCCTTTACTGTCTATGTAATATCTGTGTTTCTGTTTAAAGAGAGATTGGAAAGAGTGATGGAGGACGAGAATATGGTGCTTCATCAATCACCAGTTGGGAGTATTAGTTATTACTCAAAGTGCATTTATAATCATATGCGTTCCTAACCTGTCCCCCACAGCTTTCAGGCCCATCTGCACTTCTTATTTACGGGGTTTCTCATGCACAACATCACAAAGGTCAGTGCATCCGAGTGATCTAGCTGCAGAGCCCCAAAACTCTTCAGGGGAATCATGCCATGACTGGGCTTAGATAGAGACTCACAAATATGGGCCAAATATGAGATTATGGACTGTTCCATTCGCTCCCTCAGACCCAGCGACTCCTATTTCTGCATGAACTCTTTTCCCAGCTGTCCTCTGTTTGCGGTGGTTCTGCACCAGCCGCCAGTGGCAATGACCTCTCGTGGACACCCGTTCGTCATTGTCACTGTTCGGGAGCAATCAGGGGAACCGATTTCACCTCCAACCCACTGACCTTTCAAACGGACATCTGATGCCCCTTCCACTGTGGCCAAGAGACAGAGTGAGAGAGATCCGAGCAGACATGTTGGGTTTTTTATTTTTTTTGGGGGGGATGTGACAGGATAAGATATGATCAGTATTAAGATCAATGGGGTGAATCACCAAGTTAAACTGGACGTTTTGTTTTGTAAGTGGACTATATATTAAAACTTAATGTAACAGAGTAATACTGTGTTGTATATGTGTTATCACAAAATTATCTACCATGCACATCTAGAAGCATGCACCCCTAGTGGACAGGGGAAGTTTAGTGATCGTAAAGGAATAACAAAGCACAAGTGTTGTTTATGTACAATCACGAATTCATAAACCAGTGGTTTCGTTCAGCATTTCATGGGCTTCTTGTACCATACAACAGATATGTCCTATTCTTTATGCGTTTTTGATCAATAGTAGTGCATCATGACAAGTAGTGCACTCCAAGTAGTTCATCCTAGTAGATCACTAATCAGTAGATCAGTAAGTTTGAGTGTTTACATTTTTAATTAAAAAATTTGTATTTTTGTTTTCCCAAGCTTCCAATTTTTCTAAGAAACTGCAAACTGTCACCAATCTCTTGAATGTCATTTTCACTGATTTTATAGAGATGAAACACCCCAATCCTCCTTCGCTTATAGATTAATTCAACTATGCTAATGTAATTCAGTTTCATACGGTTAATCTTCTGCTAATGTGCTCTGAAAGATGAGGCACAGTCAAATACCCCCTCATGCTTTTAATTTTCCTCAAGCCTTTTTAAATAAAATTAGTCAATTTGTAATTATGTGACCCGGACTGTAATTAGTTTATTCACGGCAGCAGTTAACTCCCCATTAGAGACTTGGTAAGAGGGTGTGTGAGTACCTCATTATTTATTTGTCTCCGCATTGGAAATGAGGACACTTGCAATATCACTTAGTCTCTCGTTAATAACATACTTAGTGGCAAGTCATTTTGTAGTGTGTGCCAGAGAAAGCAAAGGTTCCATGTCAGAATTTTTGCTCAGTACATTATAAAATCAACAAATTTTGAAGATATGAGGAAAATCAGAAGGTTTAGGAATTAGACTGGGTGAATGAGTTGGAAGTATTTATTTTGATTTCATACTCACTTGTTGGTTAGCTGAATGTGCCAAAGCGGTGTGTGGATTTTAGCTAGCTAGCTACTTATCTTGTATTATTTCTGTATGTTTACCAAAGCACAACCTGCATAATTAGCTGGAAAATCGTATTATATTTTGGGATCTGTGTCCTAAACTTATGGAATGAATTATTAGCTGTTTCTGAATGCAAGTATTTAATTAGGAATGCACAAGTCTACTTGGATTTCTATACACAATCATCTTGTACATGGAAGTGAGTTCACTGTACTCAAATGGCCGTCAGAGCACCATTGATATATGAGATTCGCAGCATGGATGTGCAGTCGACAAATCTACAGATGTTGGGAGCTGCTATCTTATTTCAATGTGGACCAAAATCTTTGAGGAGTATTATAAGCATCTTGCTTTTGATCTGTGACACTGTTTCATATATTTATGAAAATTATAATCCTGGTTTACAAAATGGTTAAAAATTGTATGTGTAATTGTAATGGTTACTTTATAATGAAGATTCAGATTAATAATTGCTGCTAAAGTTTCGAAAGTAATAACGGTTGCACAGGTCGATGTTACAGAGCCATTAAATAAAATGTACTGTAGTAGAACAATGAGTTTCTGAAAGAAATTGGTACAGAGATAAGTCATGAGACAGGGCTGGATACTTGCTTAAACCCAATTAGGTTCAACATATTTATTATATATGGAGAAATGTATTCTGCCTGTCTGCTTTTGAGGGCATGTGAGATCAGTTATTTAAAAATCCTGGGTTTTGAATTTGTTGGGTAAAAGAAGCATGTTTCTTTGATATAATTGAATTGGGGAGAATTACCAGAAAGTGGTAGTAGAGGTTATGCATCAACTTTTCCAAGGAGCAAGCAAAAAAACTCATGAAATGTTGGTTTCAAAACCCTTTATCTACAGTTTATCAAATGTGTGATATAAGATTGGGGAAAAGTACAAGAGTAAACTGACTTTTACTTGGCCCAAACTTCTATTTGTGGAATGTAATATTTTTCTTCTTCTTCTTTGGGAGACTATTAACCTTTTATTAGTCTTTTTTTTGCAGAAACAAGCAAGAACAAGATTTATATGCAAACCATACAAAAAAATGTTTACTATTCTCTGCTTGGAAAAGCAGTAGCAAGCCAGAATATGTACGTGCCATTACGGTGCTTTTGTTGACTAAATTAAGCGGTTGTTTGTGAGTTAGGGCATTTTTCTTCACTGAATTTTGTGTCTAAATAATATGCTTGATTTTTGACAAGAATGACAGCATTGGCGCATTATAACATTGTAGTTATTTATTTAATTGACAAACTTCTGAGTTATAGCCTTGTTAATAGAGGGCTGTGTGCTGCGTCCACACATCACTAAGAAACGTGTCAGATTCTGTCAGATGAATGAAATTACACAGGGCTTCCTCAAGACTAATGGCCTAGCCTTGTAGGCAGCCCACCACCTAGACAGGTTTAAAAAAGTGTACTTTTACACATTTCTATTTATCATGCATCACAGTGGATAGTGTCAAAAGGCTGAAGTTTTTAATATCTTCTACGTGTTGCTCTTCTGCAGTGCAAATGGTCCAGAAAAGGCTTCATCAGGACTCGCTGGGCTCTGGGAGACTGGTAAGTAGACATGCTTTAATCACAAATGCTCCCTCCCTCATTTACTAGCCCACCAACTTACCCAAAACTACTATCTCTCTCGCGCTCTCTCTCGCTCTCTCTCTCGCGCTCTCTCTCGTACTCTCTCTCTCTCTGTCTCTCTCTGTCTCTCTATCTCTCTATTTCTGTGTGTGTGTGTGTGTGTTTGGGGGGTGGAGGGTTAGCGGTGGAAGGAGAAGGGCCGGATTGGATTAGGCCTAATCACGTTAGTCAAGCAGCTCCATCCGACAGATGACAGAAAACATTACATGCAATTGCACCTGCGCGTGCTGGATCTTAGAGAGTTACTCCATGGGGAGATGGGTGCAGGGGGAGGGGTTGATGGGTAATCTAATAGAGGAAATATAACAGGACAAAAGGGCTGAAACACAGCATTGGTATCGAGGGATGATGCCAGACAGGGATCAGGCTGTGGTCCAGGGAGAGAGATGACACAAGGGGGATGGAGAGAGAGCGTGAGGGAATGAAATGGTGACAGAGGACTAACAGGCTTAGCCCCAGAGCCTATGTGAAAGCATCTATAGTGTTCTACACATGTCAGGTTAAACAGATTAGAGGCCTGTGCATGTAGGAACGCACTGTCATGTAGAACTGAACGCTCATTCATACTGTGCTGTGTGTGTCACATTACATACTGTGTAATGGGTCAGAGCACTCTGTGTCAAACATTAAAGCTTAAACAGATAAATTTGACCTGGAAAATAACAATAAATAAAGAGCATTTAATAGAGCATCGCTAAAGTCAGTACTGATGTTGCATAAGGCACAGCAAAAGGGGGACTCCACTTATGTGGAGCTTGTATATTCTAACAAAATTACCATTTGTCATCTATATGTCTTACAAAAATTAGGAGATACTATAAAATGAAATATTTCATAATGAAATGCCCCCTAATTTTTGTGAGCAGTGTATTTTTATTGTTGGAATGGTGCACAGGTATGTACTGCATAATACCCATTTTGACAACATCTGATCGCATATACCATTGGACATACCATGGTCCAATAATGTTAGTTTATTTATTCATTGTCTTATCTGCTTATCCTGGTCAGGGTTGCAGAAAAAGCCATTGCCCAGTCGGCAACACAGGGTACAAGGCAAGGCTTTGTAGGTGGAATTCTTTCCCATTTTTGCTTGTTGCTCAACAGTCCGGGGTCTCTGTTGTCGTATTTTGCACTTTATAATGCACCAGACATTTTCGATTGGACTGCAGGCAGGCCAGTCTAGTTACCCACACTCTTTTACTACAAAGCCACACTGTTGTAACTCGTGCAGAATGTGGCTTGGCATTGTCTTGCTGAAAAAGACGTTGTTTGGATGGCAGCATATGTTGCTTCAACACCTGTATGTACCTTTCAGCATTAATTCTGCCTTCACAAATGTGTAAGTTACCCATGCCATGGGCACTAACACACCCCCCATATGACCAAAGATGATTTGGCTTTTGAACTTTGTGCTGATAACAATCCGGACAGTCCTTTTCCTCTTGGGCCGGAAGGACACGACGTCCATGATTTTCAAAAACAATTTTAAATTTGGTCTCATCAGACCACAGGACACTTTTCCACTTTGCATTAGTCCAGTCCTCTAAGCTCGGGTCCAGAGAAGCCGGTGGCGTTTCTGGGGGCTGGTAAAATTTGGCTTTCGCTTTTATTAAACTGTTGGACTTTTTGCTCATGCAGTTGTTCAGATAGTGGGGAACCTTGGCCCATCCTTGCTTGTGAGCCTTTCGGGAATGTTCCAAACATGTTTTTTGAACATTCATCAATTTTCCCAGTTTTAGTTGCCCCTGTCCCAACTTTTTTGGATCGTGTTGCAGGCATCAAATTCCAAATGAATCAAAATTAGCAAAAAAAACAATACAGTGTATCCATTTGTACAGTATCTTGGCTATGTAGTCAATTCTGCTATTACCATATGGTAATGCTGTATAATGTGTAGTAAAGCATATAATCTGGTGTTGGGACAATGTCAAGTTCACATAACGCACAGTTTCACAGAAGGTATCGTCAACATTTTTGTTTTAGACAGCAAACATTCAGTGTTATTGCAGTTATGGTCTATAAAGAGCAGTGTGTTTTAGTGAAATTTGAAACTACCACAAACAAGCATTTGCACAGACACAATTTATATTACAAAAGATTCTTTCAGTTATAGTCAGTTCTTTTCTTTTTGTATCCACAGTGCTTTTGACCTGGTGAATATTCACCTGTTCCATGATGCCTCAAATCTGGTGGCCTGGGAGAACAGCCCTTCTGTCTACTCAAGCACAAGGCAGAAAGCTCTCAGCTATGTGCTGGACAGGTAAGAGACATCTGTGAGGGGGGAGTAAGGGATGTCCTGGGTACTCACCTGCATACATTTTTTTTATGTTCATGAAGCAAACTTGACAAACTAAAATACAGCACAGTATGTTCACACAGCAGGCAAAAGTGGCTCAAACCCAGTTTTTCCTCACTAAATCTGATTTTGTTTGTAGGCTGTTTTTTTTCATTTGTCCTATCATTCATTTGACCTTCATTTAAACAGTGAACTCTCTTTAACTGTCACGCAAATATATATACACACACAGTCTGTTACCTTACTATCTTGCCACTGATTGCCACTCCTTCATTGTTGTCATATATTTTCCCTTTTCCTCTGATCGCATTTATGGCAAATGACAAGTTCCGGACAAGCTTAAGTCTCATTGCCACGTATAGGATGTGTTTTAGAGTGCAGTGCCACATATGATAGTGACCCAGTGCAGAACTGACCCACTTGCTGTTAATATTTCTTAATCATCATCATCATCATTGTTATAAGAAATATTAAACTTAGATGGGTTTAAATCTAATTAAGATATGATGATGACAAACTTGATCAAATTCACTGTGGAAAACAGGTAATGAAAGGTAACGGGAATGGAAGCTATGGTGTTGTGAAGTCTCCAGTTCGTGTGTTTGTGTATTTTTTTTTTTATTTGGAATCTAAATTCACACAATGACTTCTATGGCATTACCACAAATCCACTTTGAATAACTGCATGCATATGCTTGGCATATTTCAGCGAGACATCTGACAGGTTGAGTTACAACTTGCTTTTATGTTTCAAAGGCCATATTTTTTTTACCCACACCTTGAATCCTCATCTGATGAAAGAATGGGCCGGCTTTAATGACATCCGTGTAGAGGTGCTTCAGCAATATTGCGCCTTTTACAGTTTTTATTAAGCCATTGTTACTTGGATTTATGGGTATAATGAAGTATGAAAATGACCTCCCTGTTGCTTACACTGAGAATTTAAACCCTATTTCTTGCTATTTTTCCATGTTCGCGAATGTGATTTATTTTTAAAAGTTGGTTTGTAAATAGCACACCCAATTCAACACAGTTTTCTGTTACTCTTCTGTACTCCCTGCTGCACTTCTGAATTAATATATTATCACTTCGTATTAGTTTTTTAACTCTGTGTGTAGTGTAAATATAAAAAGTGTAAAAGTTGACCATACTAAGAATTGTCACTGTATATGACGGCATATCATGTCTAACATTATATCTGTTGCTCTCAGACATGTTTTAGTTCAGAAAAAGTCAGTGAATGCTCAACTTAACTAATTTTTTTCTGTGTACTTCTGAATGGCCCAGACATTTTCTCAAAGCAACCTTGCAATAGTATATTATCTTAAAAGGCTAATCCCATATTGAGCAAGCATTGGGCATCAGTGACCAGGAAAAACTGCCCTGAACATAGAAGGAAGAAACCTTGGGAGGACCAAGACTCAAAAAGGGACCCATCCTCTATGGGTGACCTACTCAGTCTACAACTTGTATAACGGTGTATATGTGCTGTGGCTTCAAAATAACTCAACACACAGCCATTAGTGTCTAAACCAACTGTGTGAGTACATCCCTAAATAGAAATGGCCAAATTATGGTCAAAGTTTTATTTATGCTTTAACTCTCTTGAGCATTGAGTTCACTAGAGCTTCACAGGTTTCCACTGGAATCCTCTTCTGCTCCTCCATGATGATGACAAAGAGCTGGTGGATGTTAGAGACCCTGCGCGCCTCCACCTTCCATTTGAGAATGCTAAACAGATGCTTTAAGGGGTTTAGGTCTGAAAACATTTTTAATATTTACCCTCAGTTTCTTTAGCAAGGCAGTAGTCATCTTCAAGGCGTGTTTGGAGTTGTTATCATGTTCCCATGCGGAATTGTTTCTGAAGGGAGCTGATCGTGCTCTGCTTTAGTATGTCACAGTATATGTTGCCATTTATGGTTCTCTCAATGAACTGTAGCTCCCTACAGCCGGCAGCACTCATGCATCCCTGAAAAATGACATTCCCACCACCATGCTTAACTGTAGGAAAGACGCACATGCCTTTGTACTCCTCACCTGCCGTCACACACCCTTGACACCATCTGAACCAAATAAGTTTATCTTGGCCACTGAACATGATTCCAATAATCTGTCATATATATTATCTTTAAAAGAGGCTTCATTCTGAGACAGCAGCCATGCAGACCAATTTGATACAGTGTGCTGCGTGTGGTCTGAGCACTGATGACTGGCTGACACCCCACCCTACCCCTAAACCCTACAACAATGCTGGAAGCACTCTTATTTTTAAAAGCCAACCTCTGGATGTGATGCTGAGCACGAACACTCAACTTCTTTGGTTGACCATGGTGAGGCCTGTTCTGAGTGAAACCTGTCCTATTAAACCACTGTATGGTCTTGACCACTGTGCTACAGCTCACTTCTAGGGTGTTAGCAATCTTCTTATAGCCTGGGACATTTTCATGTATAGCAACAGTTCTTTTTTTTAGATCCTTAGAGAGCTGAACTTTCAGTGACCAGTTTGAGGGAGTGTGAGAGCAATAACACCAAATTTAATACACCTGCTCGCCCTTTACAACTGAGACCTTGTAACACTAATAAGTCACATGATGGGGAGGGAAAATGGCTAATTGGGCACAATTTTACCAGTTTCACTTAGGGTGTACTCAGGTTTGTTGCCAGCAGTTTAGACATTAATGACTGTGTGTTGTTATTTTGGGGGCACAGCAAATTTACACTGTTATACAAGCTGTAAACTGACTACTTTACATTGTATCAAAGTGTCATAACTTCATTGTTGGCCCATGAGAAGATATAATAAAATGGGCACAAAAATTTGAGGGGTGTACTTACTTTTGTGAGATACTGTAGGTGTTTTTGCTCATATAACGATTCATAATTTGTATTATTATTCATTATTGTTATTCCAACCCCATTACATGTAGGTTTCGTGATTATTTTTGTGAATATATGCCATCACATTGTGTGATGCAGAGCTGATTGCACTTTATTGCTGATTAAATGGTGATAAGCACTTAGTCTTTGCCCTTGTTTGGGAGTGCCTGGTTATATTTTAGGCTTGTGGGTGGGACTTTAGCGTTTAGGTGGGAGTGTGCTTTATTCTTGCTTCTGGTTTTACGAAGAGTAGCAGCACATCACTCATGGAGACACCGTCTCACTCGGGTAGATCCGGACGGGCTGAAGGAAGGGAGGGTGACGTACAAAAGCTTCCCCCTCCAACTCTGCTAGTGCCAGTGAATGATGTTCGTCTCTTTTCAACGAGGCCGCTAACCTTTTGGCAGCCACCAGCAAACTCTATTCTGCAGTGGCGATCGGGGAGGACAATGTGGCTGTGGGGCCGTTTGAATGAAGTGCTACCACCAACAGTGTTGCTATTCAGGAGCTCGTTGGAAACCAGCTTTTGGGCCCATTGTCCTTTGCTATGACTTCTAGTCCAGAATAGGAGAGCAGGAAAAGGGAGAGGGAAAAGTATGTAGTCATACCTCCCCCTCTTTCCCCTGCCCTATAGTGTTTCCACCCCCTCTCTTCCATTTGCTCCTTCGCACTCCATTTCATTTGCTCTTACGTCTCCTCATGAGCGAGTTTTCACCTCTGGTTCATAAGTTTCTCTGTCTCCTGCTGTTTCAAATGCCGACTTGCGTTTTGTCCCCAGAACAGAGCTGCGCCATGAGGCCTGTCCCCTTAGACTTATCTTCTCAGAGGGCTAATCTGCAGCTTCCAGCCCATTGAGATCACACCTGATAATCTCTTTTCCTCTGTCCCTTTCAACTGCTAAACACTGTTTATCTCGCACTGCCTAAAGCCCCTAGAGAAACAATGGTGAGAGACTATAGCAGTTAGCCATGTCACTCTCATTCACTTTCTCTTTCTGATCCTGTCTTTCTGTCTTGTCATATGCCACTCTTTTCTTCGTCAATTTTGGCATTCTTATTTATGGTTATATTAATTATAATATAAAACTAGTGTTACATTTTATTTACATAATAATGATAATACTAATATGAATAATAATAATCATCATCATCATAATATCTACAAAAACAAATTGATGTTTTTTTATATCAGCATGTACCCATCACCAGACAAATTGTTCTTTTCTTTCATAGATGGATG
>JAUZSU010039322.1:0-10161 GCA_034780255.1 Parotocinclus maculicauda
GTTTAATCGGACCAGCCGGTTATTAGGACCAAAACGATCCCGTCCCGATGTGGTCCCATTAACCGGATTCGACTGTAATTAGCAGAAGGTTTTATTTAGTAAACATACTCGATGAACGAAGAAATTAAATGACAATGAATAACTAAAATAACGCATCATAATGCACCGTAATAACATAGTAGTAATATAATAATAACATCATAAAAAAAGTAAAGCTTTCGTTTACTAAACCTTAAAATGATGAACTTTATGTCTGTAATTTCCTCTCTGTGGTAACAGGACCTCGTTTAGAGGGCACATTTTTAGGACGTGGCTTGTGACTGGTGTTTATTGGATTATAAACGAGACTCTCTCTCTCTCTTTGTGTTTCTGTCTCTCTGTTTTGCCATGTAAATATTTCGGGCTCGACTATGCAGATGTTTTGGCGCCCCTGGTCAAATCAGATGCTGATTTTGGAAACGTAAACCAGTCCCACCAGTCCTGTGGGATCGAGGACATTAAAAATGATGATAAACATCAACAGCAGGGTTCAGACGTGAGGCCGCGTTCAGTTTAGTGGGGCACCCCTGGCCCGGGACGCTCCAGACCCAGAAATGTGCCTTATGGGAAAGTTTTGGCCCCTTTTTGAGATGACTCACTCGTGTCTTTGCTTCCTGCCATTTACAAAACCCAGACTTTTTTTTGTGCAAGACCGTACGAAGGAACAGCAGCATCATCCTGGACATTTGAGCCTTTCGAAACACTTCTGACTAATCCACCAGCCGGGCGTCGGTCCGCCTCAGATCGAGTTCGCCCAGTTCCTGGATTGCTTTCTCTCGTCAATCTTAAAATCTTAAACCATGCACACGATCCTCAGAGCCCAATCAGGCACCGGTGGTGCGATTGCTCCACTCCGCCTACATCCATTGTCTTAGACGTCTGAGCGTGTCACTGGCAACAAGAGAAGCAGGAATGCGGTCGCGACGGCCTAGAAACCAAACCCGATCGCTTTCTCTGTATCGTTCCACACCAGGTTTCCGATCGACCTCCTGTTTAAATAAGCCGTTATTACAGGATGTCAGAGCGAAGGACGACGCGTGCTCCTTCCTGTTCAGGGTTTTTATAACCCTGTTAAATATTAAGCCTCTTTTTTAGCGCCTTAAACATTTCTGGATCGTTAACAGCCCATCCTAAAGGCTGACGGACCCGAAATGGTGGCCGGACGTCTTTTTTCCAGCACGCCCTAAAAAGGGTCATGTTTCATGGTCATTCGTTTCAGCACACAGCGTCAAGTTGCATGCGGGGGTGCCAAAACTTTCGCTCAAACGCTCTACGGACACGACGCGGCATGAAAAGGGTCCCTATAGGTTCAGAAACTTCAGGCACAGTTACGACCGATAAGGAGAATTTATGATGGCGGTCGCAAAAGCGTTTGCCAAAAAAAACTTTTTAAAATAAAAAATAAATGCTTGTTTACATTTTTAGGCATAAACACCCACACCTAAATTTGCCTAATTATTTTGTCGATCTACTCCCAAATTAGCGGAACGCAAAATCCACGTTTTGTATTTTTTCCCCCGATGTTTTTGATCATTTTTGTCCATTTAACGTACCTCTCCCTGAACCCTACAAGCTGCTCGAATGCAATCTTGGGCAATAGTTTCGGCTCCCCCGGTCTGGTCCTTGGGCCCTTTCGGGCCCCTGTCCTCGCACCGGGTGGCAGAACCTACTGATGTATCCTATGAAACCAAGTCCAGGTACAAACGGGGACCAAAGAGGCCCCAGGAAGGACCGAAAGGGCCCAACCTCGTATAGCACAGGTATTGGATTGAGAATCCGGAACGAAAGATTTGGGGTGGGGGTCGTGGGGGGTGGTTTGAGGTTTAAATATTAGGTTGTGTATTGAGTAACGGGGCACATGAGGTCCAGCCAGGGTCCGGTCTGGCACAGGGTCGTTGCCCAGCTCAAAACGGCTCTGTTTTCTGCCCTGCAGATGCTGCGAAGTGCAACGAGAAGCAGTTCGAGTGCGGGAACGGGAACTGCATTACAGCCCGCTGGGTCTGCGACAACACGAACGACTGCGCAGACGGGACCGACGAGCTGCCTTCCACCTGCAGTGAGTCCCCCGGTGTTCGTCCTTTAGCCAGTAGAACGCAGACCAAAGCGAGCATGAGCGGAAACTTCTGTCTTGAAGGCGCTGTCACTTATAAAATAAATAAAAATCTCGATAGAAAAGGTTTGACTTTTCTTTCATTTGGATCCAAATCTTGTGCTTTCCAGGTGAGAAGAAGTGCCTGGAGTCCGAGTTCAGCTGCGGCGACCGGCTGCACCAGTGCGTGTCCTCCAGGTGGCGCTGCGACGGGAAGGCCGACTGCGAGAACGGGGCCGACGAGCAGGGCTGTGGTACGGCGCGTTTACCGGGCGCTCACATGTTTGCCAAGCGTTATAACCCTGACGTAACCGTGCCGTTTCTTTACCCGCTCAGCTGTGAAGAACTGCACCTCCGAAGAGTTCCGCTGCGCCAACGGCGACTGCATTTCGTCCTCCTTCCTCTGCGACGAGGACGCCGACTGTTCGGACGGCAGCGACGAGGCCTCGTGCCCCAAACCCACCTGCCTCGCCGGGTCCTTCCAGTGCAACGACACCAAGTGCGTGCCGGAGCTGTGGGCCTGCGACGGGGACGCCGACTGCGAGGACGGCTCGGACGAGTGGCCCCAGACCTGCGGCCACAGGACCACGGCGAGTCCCTGCAAGGACCAGGAGTACCGGTGCGCCGACGGAGAGTGCATCCCCGCGGCGTGGCTCTGCGACGCAGGCGCCGACTGCGCAGACGGCTCCGACGAGGCCAACTGCAGTGAGTACGGCCCCGAAGGCGAGACGGCACCGGCGTCCCCGAGGGCACCCCGGACCTAATCGCTGTACTTTTCTTGGCTCTTAGGCACGCCCTCCTGTAGGCCGGACGAGTTCCAGTGCAGCGACGGTTCCTGCATCCCCGGGATCCGCCAGTGTGACGGGGAGTTCCACTGCAAAGACATGAGCGACGAAAACGGCTGCTCTGCAGGTTCGAACTCGTAACGCGCTCACCGGGAGTGATCTGGTAATGTGCCTTGTTTTAAAAGTGAGCCCGTGTCTTCGCAGCCAGCAGATGCGACGGTCCGGACCGTTTCCAGTGCCGCAGCGGCGAGTGCATCGGCGCCGACAAAGTGTGCGACAAGCAGCGCGACTGCAGGGACTGGAGTGACGAGCCCATCAAAGAGTGCAGTGAGTCCATCAGGGTCACGGTCCTGTAAACGATCACACACACCGAACTTACAACTGACCCCCGTCTTTGTTTTTCGGTGGCTTAACAGATACAAACGAGTGCCTTGATAACAACGGCGGCTGCTCACACACCTGTAACGACTTAAAGATCGGCCACAACTGCAGCTGCCCCTTGGGGTACCACCTGGTCGACCAAAAACGCTGCGAAGGTAAAAAAAAAACACAGGCCCGATCTGTCAAAGCTTTTGTTATTTTTATTTTTAACGGTATGTTCTTCTCCCCGATCCCGTTTACGGTTTTTAATAGATTTACGTTTAAGTGTGAATAAAATGTCTCGTAGGAATGCACTGAGGTGATTTAGATTCGGATCTCAACCGACAAAATTCTAATCTCAACTGACAAAATTCAAATCTCAACCGACAACATTCAAATCTCAACCGACAAAATTCAAATCTCAACCGACAAAATTCAAATCTCACCCGTCGAAATTCAAATCTCACCCGTCGAAATTCAAATCTTAACCGACAAAATTCAAATCTCAACCGACAAAATTCAAATCCTAACCGACAAAATTCAAATCTCACCCGTCGAAATTCAAATCTCACCCGTCGAAATTCAAATCTCAACCGACGAAATTCAAATCTCACCCGTCGAAATTCAAATCTCAACCGACGAAATTCAAATCTCAACCGACAAAATTCAAATCCTAACCGACAAAATTAAAATCTCAACCGACAAAATTTAAATCATAACCGACAAAATTCAAATCTCACCCGTCGAAATTCAAACTGTAACTGAAATCCATGACAGACAATAACCAACACACTACAAAAAAAAAAAAAAAAATTATTTTGTATTCTTCAAATATGATCGTCGGCAGATCCGCGAAACGAGCGATAAAAAAGTCTGTCCTTTTATCTGATTGTGTTGGTTATTTTGGTTCCCAGGTGCAGATGGACACGCCTCACAATGTCCTTCACAGCAAGAAAGAGTCTTTGCTCTGGAGCAACAGCTGGAGGAACAAGAGAGGGAAATCTCCAGCCTCAGGGAACAGCTGGAAAAGCACATCTGTCCTGGGGCGCATCCAGATCTTGAAGATGCTACTCTGATTGCGGTCGATACGTCCGCCATGTCTACGTCCGTCCTGTCCAATGAGAGCGGCCCGGAGGGTGCCGGGGCGCCGTCTGAATCGCCCGTGGAATTAAAAGCGGCTTCGTCAGACGAGATGGTGACCAGTACGGACTCTGAGGTCGCTCATAGCAGCTGGACGCTACTGGAGGCTGTTAATCAAGACCCGGGTCCCGAGTGGCTCCAGCACTTTGGCGCCCTCCACGTGTCCACTCAGTCCTGGGAGGAAACCGGCGACGAGCAAGTCACGTCCGCGTGCTCCATGGTGGAGGTCGAGTCGTCGTCTGTGGTGATACGCGAAACAGTGCAGGTACAGATCGCCCAGCACGAGGCCGACCCGGGGAGATCCGATGTCCCCGAGTCCGGTCCGGGCCAGGCTTTCGCTCAGATCCTGGCGGAGGAGCTTCAGAAGAGGTACAGCGACCTGCTCAGTGAGCTTCAGAACCTCAGACGTTCGTCCTCCGAAGCCCAGGAAAAAGCGCACCTGCTGGAGGAGGACTTGAGGTCGATGGCGGCTCTTAAAGATGAAGCGGAGGCTAAAGCCGAAAAGCTGGAAGCCCAAACCAAGGCTGGTCGAGACGCTCAGTCGCAGACGTCTGAAACGGACCAGGACAGCGATTCGGAAAAAATCCTGAAGGAGCAGCTGGAGAGCTTGCAGGTTGAGGTTCTCTCCAAGGATCTGAAGATCCAAGCGCTGCAGGCAGACCTGGACGAGGTCCAGAACAAGCTCAACCAGAACGAAGGCCATGTCAAGATGATAGGGGTCAAGCTAGAGGACAAGGAACTCGCCTTGTCTAGCATGGAGGCGGAAATTCGGGAGGCTGACGCGGCTAAGGCTGCTCTCCTGGACAAGACCGCCGAGTTGGAGGACCTGCGACGGAGGCTTTCTCAGAAAGATGAGGAGATGGCGGAACTTCTTGGGAGCATGACTGCCAAGCTGCTCCACGCAGGCGAGGAAACGTTTGGCCTTTCTAACGAGGTTAAGAAGCTGAAGGAGCAAATCCTGGAGATGGAAAAGGAAAAAGAGCAAAGGGAAGCACCGGCAGAAGAAAGCGAAGAGCTGGCCGCTTTGCGCGAGGAGAACGAGAACCTGGCTTCTCAGGTCGCCTCTGTGAAAGCGGACGGAGAGCAGGTCCGACGGAAGTTGCAGGCTGCTCTGGTGCAGCGCAAGGAGCTCATGAAGAAGGTTGCGACCCTCGAGAAGGAGAAGGAGAAGGATGGAGGCAAACAAGAAACGGTCGAAAACGCCGCCTCCCAAAGCGTAGCGGAACGAGAGCGGGAGCTGCAGAGGCTTGAGGCGCAGTTACAGGAAACGACGCTGGCCTTAAACTCCAAAGAGGAAGCCCTGATTGTTCTTGAGGAGAAAACATCAAGCCAGGACCTAGCCCTGGACGAGGCACGCTCCGAAATCCGGCGTCTGATTCAAGAGGCCAGAGCTGCGGGCGAAGCCGAGGAGGACAACGCACGACTCACGATGCAGGTCGCAACGATGGAGTCCGAGCTCGATGCGGTCCAGAAAAAGCTCCAAGAGGCCGTGGATTCCCGCAAGGACACCTTGCGCAAGGCGAAGGAAAAGGACCGGCATCACCGCGAGCAACTGAGGCAGCAGAAAGAGGAGTACAGCAGCCTCCTGGAACGCTTTGGAGCAGAAGATGGCCGGAATGCAAAGCTGGTAAAGCGAATGCAAGAATTAGAGCAACTTTTGGAGGAGAAAGAGAGGTCTGAAAGTGCGGAGAAAGAACCCAAGCCTAGCGACTGGGTCCGAGAAGACTGGGTGGACTTCTCCGGATCTGGAACGGAGCCCAAGAAAACGCCGGAAAACGACGAAGCTCTGATCAGTTCCCTAGAACAGAAGGTCCTGGTTGAGCAAGCTAGCCGTGTTGACCTGGAGGGGCGTCTTAAGGAGAGCCAGACCTCTTTGTCGCTAAAGGAATCCGAGTTGGTCGAAATGACCAAAGATCTGGAAGCCTTGAGGGCCAAAGAGAGGCAAATCGACGCCCTTTCTGAAGAACTGGATGCTCTGAGGGAGAAGTGTCAGCAGGCAGAGGCTCAAGCGGAGATGCTTAAAGCCGAAATGGAAGACGCTGCGGCAGCGGCCAGGGCGAGCATGTACGAAGCGGAGTCTCCGGTCGCCGCCCTTCAAGCCGAGGTCGCAGAGTTCAAGGAGTTCTTGGAGAGCAAAAATGGCGAGATGGACGACCTGTGCCAGCAGCTGAGCGAGCAGGGTGTTCTTCTCAAGAAGATGCAGGAGACCGTCCTGGACAAAGATCAAACGATTTCCTCCTTACAGGACAGGCTGAAGGCCGAGGAGGAGAAAGTTCAGAAAATGGAAGTGGAAGAAGAGGCGAAGGACAGTGCTGCCAAGCGGCAGCAGCTCCAGCGAAAGTTGCAGGCCGCCCTTGTATCGCGAAAGGAAACCCTCAAAGAAAACCAAGCTCTGAAGGAAGAGCAGGCCGTCGCCGAGAAGGCGAGGTTGGAGTTATCGGCAAAGATTGAGGCCGCCGAGACCGAGCTGAGTGCGCTGATAGCGGACAAACAGAAGCTGATCGAAGAAGTGGATCGGACCTTGCTGGAGAACCAGAGTCTCGGGGCCACCTGCGAAAGCCTTAAGCTCGCCATGGACGGGCTGCTTGCCGAAAAGGATGCGTGCCAAGTCCAAGCCGAGGCCGCCCGGTTGGAGGCAGAGCAGGCGTGCGGGCGATGGCAGGAGAAGGTGCAGAGCATGAAGGACGAGTACGAGAGCCTGCTGAAATCGTACGAGAACGTGAGCGACGAGGCCGAGAGGGTCAGGAAGGTGCTGGAGGCCGTCCGGCAGGAGAGGCAAGAGTCGGGCGCCAAGGCACGAGCCCACGAGGCGGCCAAGCAGGACGCCGAAAGGCTGGCGGAGGAAGCGCAGAAGGAGGTGGACGCAGTGAAAGAGAAGATGAGGAAGTTCGCCAAGGCCAAGCATCAAAAGATAACGGAGCTGGAGGAAGAGAACGAGAAGCTCCGAGAGCAAATCGAGAGGAGAGAAGTGGGTGGAGACCTCAGACGGGAGCTAGAAAACGTTAAAAGGGAGTTGGATGCCGCGAGGTCTGACTTTGAGACCGTGGAGGCGGACCGGAGTTCTCTGGAGCGAGAAGTTAAGCAAGTGAGGGAGCAGCTGGCTCAGGAAAGGCCCGAGAAACAGCGAGGCGCGACGGGTTGCTCTGAAGTTGTCGTGAAGGAGGAAGCGGTCACGCCGCTGTCAACTCCGGTTTTGACCGAAAACGAAGAGGACGGACCCATGGTGTCCACGCGTAGACGCGAAATGGAGGAAAGACTACGGGAGCAGGCGAGAGCCCTGGAGGCCACGGAGGGCGATGTGAAAGAACTTCAAGCGATCCTCAGGGACGAGAGGAAAACCAGGCTTGACCGGGAAACGACGCTGAACGCCGAGTTGGCCTCGTTAAAGCAGCAGCTACGGGAGTCCGTGAAAAGAGAGACGGCGCTGAAAGAGGAGTCTGCGAAAGGTGCGGCGGTGGAGGACGCAACGGGAACCGAAGCGGACCAGGAATCGGTACCGAGTGCCGAGCTGGCCTTGCTCAAAAAGCAGCTTCGGGAAACTACGGAAAGAGGAAGGATGCTGGAGAAAGAGTGCTCGGAGAAAGAAAACCAGCTCCGGGAACTCCGCAGGAGCCTCGAGCTCGAGAAAGACGACCTTGAAGAACGACTGATGAACCAGTTGGCCCAAGTCAACGGGAGCATCGCCGGCTACCAGCAAGAGGCAGCCGACTGCCGAGAACGACTCGTCGACCTTCAGCGGGAGCTGGAGAAGATGGAGAGGGAGCAGGCGGATTTGGAGGAGATGCTGGCGAGCGAACGGGACCGGGCCGCCAGGATGGAAGAAGAGAAACGACAAGCCAGGCGACTGAAAGCCGAGGCGGAGGTGGAGGCCGGCAAGCAGAGGGAGCTGGAGCAGAAGCTGAAATCCGCCCAGAGGGTGAAGGAAGGCAGCCAGAACCGAGCCCGTCAGCTCGAGGAACTGCTGAGGGAGAAGCAAATGGAAGTCCGGCAGATGCAGAAGGACTGCATCCAGTACCAGGAACGGATCAGCGAGCTGGACCGGCATGCAAAGGCGCTGTCTCTGGGTAAAGAAGAGGTCTCCGGCGAGCTCAAGGCTGCTCTACAGGAGATCGAGAAGCTCAACCAGGTCAGAGCCAAGACGGAATCGGAGTCGGCGGCGTTTAGAGAGGCGCTGAGCGCGGCTCGGGGCGAGGCGGAGCAGGCCCTGGCGGAGAAAAAGGCCTTTGAGCAGCAGGCACGGAGGAGGGAGGCGGAGTTAAAGTCGGAAGCGGAGAGAACCCTGGACGAGGTCCGATATCGACTGGGAGCCGAGCTTAAACAGATGGAACTAAGACTGGCCCAGGCCGATAGGGAGCGAGAACGGGAAGAGGAGGCGACCCTACAGGCCAGGGCTGCTGCGGAGGCTGCCGAGAAGAACGGGCAGAAGATGCAGGCGCGCCTGGACGAATCCCTGGCACGTCTGGCCGCCTTCTCGCGCTCCATGTGCTCCCTGCAGGACGACCGGGACCGCGTTCTGGATGAAGCGAAGCAGTGGGAGACCCGGTTCCACAGTGCCCTCCAGAGCAAGGAGGCTGAACTTCGGGAGGCTGAGAGCAGAGCCAGGGAGGCTTCTGAGCAACTTCAGAAGGAACTGACCCAAAAAGAGGAGATGCAGGACTCCCTGGAGAGGTTTGTTACCAGGTTTAGAAGCTCAGGCCATAAAACGTTTGCTACCGTTCCTCACTAGTCTCTCGTTCACAGGCTGCAGAAAGCTGAGGAGCAGTGGCAGATGGAGAAGGCCGAGGCGGAGAAGAAGCACAAGGATGCCGCGTCCGCTCTGGAACAAGAACGAGGGGAGCTGGAGCAGAAACTGGCACAGGCAGAGAACTCCCTGGCCCAGGCTCAGACGAAACTGGCCTCCCTGGAGGCGGAGGAGGAAGGACTGCGGCGCAGGGCCAAAGCCCTGGAGGAGGCGGTCGATAGGCTTCAGGGCGAAGCTAACCAAGCCAGGGCGGAAATGAAGGAACGGGAAACAGAAGAGAGGAGGCTGTGTTTGAACCTGGAGCAGGTGGAGACGGACCTACGTTCCTCTAAGATCCTGACCGATTCTCTGCAGGAGGAGTTAGCCGAGAAGGAGAAAAGGGAGGTGGAGCTGCTCGGAGAAAAGGAACAAGCTGTAACTCAGGTATTGTTCACGGTTTGGGATAAAAGCAGAACTCTGACCTCACCTAGCTGATCTTTATTTATATAAACTATTTATTATACAGAAAATAAACACTTATATATCAATTAATCAGCTTTCATTTATTCATAAATAAAGTTAATTTTATTCAGTAAATAAATGAGGTTTGATTTTTGTAATACAGGAGGTTTATATTAAGATCCGTTATTCTACTAACAGAAATAAATCAGTGAGATCCTGTTATTATTTTAACAAATTACATAAACAATAAGATTAAGAAATAGAAAAAGAAAGAAAGGATAAATAGAATAGTGAGAAAGAAAGAAAAACATTACATTATTTAGGATTATATCCAGATTTTTTGGTTTATTGTATATTATTTATGTTTTTATCTATATACAGTATATATATATTTTATATTGTACAACTAATATACATTTGTTTTATATATATATATATATTTATTATAACTTTATTACATATTTATATTATATATAAGTTTTGTTTATATTTTTAAAATATATAATATTATATACATATTATATATATATATATATATACATAAATTATGTTTATATATATTATTT
>JAUZSU010039333.1:0-10161 GCA_034780255.1 Parotocinclus maculicauda
GTCGGGATCCACAGGGTCAATATACACGGCTGGGCTGCTATTGCCAAACCTTTGTCTAAAACCAGGTGTTTCAGTTTCATTGTCTAACCCCTGTATATGTACACATACATATACAACATAGAGTTGATCAGGTTGTTGATTGATGCCTGTGGAATGTTGGTGCACTCTTCTTCAATGGCTGTGTTCAGGAACTGGAACACGCTGTGTACACCAATCTAGAGCATCCCATTCACCCATTGAGTGAGTGAAAATGCTGGCAATGCAAGAATTTAGATGTTTTTAGCTTTTAGGAGTTGTGTACAGATCCTTCCAATGTGGGGCCATGAATTATGATGCTTCAACATGAAGTGATAATTGAGTTGTGGATCCCATTACGGTATCTCTGTGCATTCAAAGTGGCATCAATAAAATACACCTGTGTTTGTTGTTCATAACATAGGTCTGCCCATGACATAACCCCACCACCACCCACCATGGGCCACTTGAGTCACAATGTTGACATTAGCAAACCGCTCACTCACACGACCCCATAAACGCAATCTGCCATCTGTCCTGTACAGTGGAAACCAGGACACCTCTCCAACGTGCCATACGCCATCAAATGTGAGCGTTTGCCCACTCAAGTCGTTTACAATGACAACCTAAAGTCAGGTGGAGACCCTGATAAGGACGACGACTATGCAGATGAACTTTCATGAGACAGTTTTCTGGGCAGTTTGTGCAGAAATGCTTCGGTGTGGTATGCAAACAGATTTTTGCAAAAGCTGTCTGGGTGACTGGTCAGACGATTTTGAAGGTGAAGATGCTGGATTTGGAGGTTAAAGGCCATTTGGCCAAGGCCAAATTATCTGAAATGCCTGTTTTATTTACTATCAAGAAACGTTTTACTTGACTTAACTAACTCAGTGTTTTTCTTGTGTTTAGCTTTGTGTGTATTGTACTCTTTGCTTCATAAATTAAAGTATGTGGTACAGTGTGATTTCACAGCTCACAATAAAAGCTCTGCTGAATCCAATACCCTGATGATTTAATTGTCCCCCATTAGTTAATTGCATTATGTCCATTTAATTATTGAAACCATATTTCTGATGAGCCATCTTTTTTCTTAACACTTCTCGAATCCTGTGACACAGGGTTGAGTTCAGCTGATCACACACATGCATGGATCAAATTTCACCTTATTTATTAACAAACAAATTGCAAGTAAACTCAACTGAAAGCTTCAATTTGTTTGGTTTGATGGAACGCTGATTCTTTCGTTTCACTGTTTGCAGCCTCTGTTTCCAATTACAGTGTGAGGCCTTGTCAGAAATGTCAGCGTGGTATTTCAGGTTTTGTATTGCTGTGTTTTCAAGGCCTGTGTGTTCACACAGTATTGCAGTAGATGGTCTTTATGGGTTGTACAAAATGCTTTTCAGATCCCTCTTACATGCTTTTGTAGTGTACGTGCACCCACTCGCATTTCACAGAGATTAGTATAACCTTTTTATTTTTTTTATTTTTGTATTTGAATTGTTAGAAATATTTTCAGCCATTTTTGGGATGTTGAACATGTATTTGAACAATCTATTTTTATTTGTTGGTCATTTTTAGTCAACCTGCCATGTCGGCCTGAGAGCGTACTCTCACCTAGCACTCTGTACTGTGCCCAAGCACATTTGATCACCAAAGTCCTGGCCATTTGGTTAGGGTTATTACTCTCTCATGCCTGAGTGCAGTGCAGGTGAAGTGGACCCTGGCACAGTTAAGTTGGACTTTGACATGTAACTCATGTAGTGTAATCTCTAACCATGCCTGAGCACAATGTCAGCTAGCTCTCTAAAATTATCTTATAGATTCAGCCCATTCAGGTTAAAAACGCTTTGTCATGTAATAAATAAATCTATATATGTTGTATGAGCTGGCCACATGTCTAAAGCAACATTGAAAAAGTAATTTTAACCATGAACTGTGCAGTGCAAGCGTGTCTTTACTCCACCATTGAGATGACATAAGGGCCCAGAACGTTTAAGTGCAATATTAGTGCAGGCCAGCAGCCTTCATTTAGTTGGCCCTAAATGAAGTGCAAGCTATGAACCCTCTGGTTGCCTTTTTTGATTTGATTTACACCTGGGAAAAATGCATGGCTTTGACTTTTACCCTTGCCACAGTAAATGTTAAGATTAAATGATGTGCACAAAGCCTTACATAAGATGTTTAAAAGATTTCACCACTGAACAAGGTTTGGCTCCATTTCTGTGGCACTGTTTATGTAGTGACTGACACTTTAATTAAAATTAGTGAGTGTGCATCATGTTTTACTGTCAAAGAGAATGTTATTCTTCTCCATGTTTGTGGTGTTGTTATTCATTTTATTTGGTAAATGCTTATTGCTTGGTTGTGCTGGGGTTGATTTGTGCTGTTGGAAATGTCCACGCTCCTAAACACTAAAACCACATGTGGAGATTCTGCTCCTGTATTGGTAACAAAAAACAGCTCATGCAGGAATGACTGAGATTTTGGAAGAACTTATAAACTTTGGAAGATCTTTTCTGCAGACTAACACTACCCACCGGCAATTCCTGATTGTGACCACTGAAACGGAGTCATATACTGTGTGCATGTATTAACCCCGTTCCAGGAGGCTGTTCAACAGGCTTCCTGTGAAATGTATCTGGCCCATGTCTGTTAGTAACTTGGCCCACCACAGGGTGTCTGAAAATTAGGAATATATATATATATATATATATATATATATATATATATATGATTGTCTCTACAATGACAATTAATAGTGTACTGTAACTATGCAATACAGTATTTAGTGTAGCTGTAAACAGATGGGATTTAGACTAAGTTGTGGTAAGCTACCTAACACTGTTTATTGGGCACACTATGTACGCAGCGAAATTATACATGTGCACACTCATGTGGAAATGGTTTGGCCTTGAAAAGACAGATTTTGCTCAAACCTGGCGATCTGCAAACTATGATGGAAATCAGTTGCCGTTAAAGACAACTCGACTACTTACTTATTTTACCATCTGCAAACTAACCACCATGCAGAATATGAAGATTATGGCAAACCTCAAGAGTCACAACAGGCTTAAATAAAAAAAAACCTCTTAGACAGCAGTATATTAAAAGGCACTAGCACATTTTTTTGTATGCATGTAGCTTTTACTGTGTAGCTAAAACTAAGGAACCCACCAACCAGGAGTGCCTTCATACATGTTGCCATATAACACCTATTTTGCCTTCTATAGCATCACCATGATTTACTCGAATATTTCTTCTGTAATGCTTTTAATGTATTTCTGTAAAGCCCCAGTTTAATCCCACAGTCATTAACACATCATCACAGCTTTGGGACGGTTATTTTCTTGATGAGGCTGGAAATGAAAGTGCTTCAGGGAGAGGAGGAACAGAACATAGAAAGGCATTCTGCCAGCGGATGGATATGGCTATGCAAAAAAAGTGTTTCCACTAAAATTATATTGCCCATGTAATGTATGGGCCTAGAAGGACCAGTAATGTTCACATCAAAGGCCTTTGGTTCTTTATGCGATGCTATTAGTGCATGGTTTTCTTTTGTGTCCACTGACATCTGCTGTTCCCATTAGCCTTTGTGCTCCCATGTGAGCTCCTAAATTCAGGATCTGAATGTTGAAGAGGATCCATTGCAGAAGCAGTTGTGTTTTAGTATGTGCTGCAACGCAAACAGTGCATTGGCATCGCCTGGCTTCATCTAGAGCCCAGAGCTTGGTCCATTAACTGAAAAAAGGGCTTTGTCTAGGGGGATGACACATTTGCTGTCACCTAGCAACCGCAACACACAGATTGGCGAGAACATCTGCCATTGCTGGCTCTGCCAAAGCTGTGTTGTACAGTATATGCACATGCACACACGCAGTGCATGAACAGCCATAGCACCCTCTAAGCTCTCATTCGTTCTCCTCAAAGATTGTACACATCATGCTGCTTCAAGCGGAATACATCATTTTCATGAACACGTGTTCAGTCTTAATTCTAAGAGACCCGGTCAGTATGTCATGGGAGTAAATCACAAAATATTAGGTTGTTGGCGAGTGTTTGTCACCAAAAGAAAATCCAACCGCTTATTTGGTTGTAGAATTGTTTATTTTAGATTGCAAATTTCTTTGTTCAGTGATCATTTATTAATTTGTTATGTGCTGCCATTTTAATTATTTTATTCAGCTCCTATAAGTTAGGTATTTAGGTATTTTCTTGTTGAAACGGTGGCATTTATGCTGTTTGCTTCATTTATATGTGGAGCATATATACAAGCAAAGAGGTATTTAGGCTCTTTTTCAGTGTACACGTCTCACCCAGGGACCTGCAAGTCTCTTTTAACACATAGCAAAAATGCTCACACAACAGCACCAACAGAAAATTTTCTGCCTACGCCAGTCAACAGCCGTTCCCCTGAGCGTACAGCCCCAATGTACTAAGTACAAAAGTCTAAATCCTTGGCTTTTAAGATCAATAACCACATATCAAGAGACGTATCCCACAGAGTCCCCTTGTGGGCTTCCTTTTCTGTTTTATTGAAGAATTGTCCCAGTCCCAGTATAGCAGGCCTGATTTGATTGCAGGAGTTGATTTTGCCATGCCTAAGACAAAACCAAGCATGGAAAGTGGCTTTTCAAACAAGAGTACAATTTGTCAGTCAGTTGTTGGAAGAACTAACATGCTCATTCAAGTGAGTACATGTATTCTTTAAAAAACCAACAACATTTGTATAAGTACTAATGAAGTAATGAAGACGATGCCACGGAAGACAAATGAAGATAGATGAAGATAGATTGCGAAGAAGTCCATCAGCATGTCCTCCTATGGAGCATGAACATACTTCCTTGATCTATACAACTTCCTATGTTGTGACATCACATCCCGTATTAAGAAATACCCAAATCCGCCACCAGGTGGCAGACAAGTGCTATGCCATAGGCCATAACAGCACAAACATGCTCTCAGCACTTTCACACTGGGGTACTCTCATTGTCAAACTCTCTATGTCAGACAGGTTTTCTTCATATATCTTCATAGCTCCTGCAGTTACCCAAAACTCGCACCAAGCCATCCTTACCCCCTCCAGGCATTTTTGACACCCAATGTGCGGGCTGTTTGACTAGTGTGGTAGCTCCGTACTGTTCTGCAGTACGATACGCTGAACAGTGCTGAGCACACAAGAGGTGGGTTCAGGCGGGGTTCACTGAGCTCACTAATTGTGCTGAAGTGTGGAACATGGCGTCAGATACCTCACTCACTTCTCTTTCTAGTCCTCTTTAAAAGTCGTTTACAATGTGAGCACAAAAAGAACTAAGATCAATTGCAGGTTTACTCTAAGGGCATACTTGCACTATGTCTGGTTGAGAGAGCTTGATTGACCTGTTATCCCACTCCCCTGTTGCCCTGCACTCACACTGCATTTAAACATTTTGCTCCCAAGCAAGTTTGTCATTACCATGCTACTTTTAGTCATGATGCTACGCTTGCACAGTAAAATGGACCTTGGATGCACTCTATGAATTAAGATTTTTACAGAGGCAGCTGGCATATTGTTCCATGCTCAGCCATGGTTACTGACTACAAAACACACATTTTGTGCCCGAGTTACAACTGAATCCACAGCATCAAGCATTGCATCTTCTAGTCTGGTTAATTTAAAACGAACTACTTACTCAAAGGGGAAATATCAAAAACCTCTGTGAAAAGACACTAACCAAAGAAAATCCTTGACTTTATACTGAACAGAAATCCTTCTAACATTAAAATTTGTCAGATCTTAATGTATTAAATAATGTATGACTACAAATAATACCAAACAAATTACACAAACGTCGCCTTAGATGGACATTTGGCTATACAATAAATACTACTACCAGTACTACGAACACCATCTAGATCTAGGTGTTCCACCCCTGGGTGATTTCCTATGTTACAGCTACAGCACTATTTCTTCATAGAGACTGCCCTGCTCTGTGAATCTTGGCCTTGAGTGATGGTTTGAGGTCGACTCGGTCCCAGTACTATACCTGTGAAACAGATAGAGAATATGATGAAATCCTCTTGAAAGCCTGAACAGGGGAGAGGCAGTGTGTTCCTGTAATACCACCATAAGGTGGTGAGATTTTTTAATGTATTATTTTTATTCAGATTCAGAAGCATTTGCCAGGCAGATAAACTGTTTCTGTTTACATTTTAACTACTATTCTGTAAATATCCTAACAAGAAAGAAAATCAAGTTGATGGCATTAACAGAGTAATATTCAGCTATCTACAGCCTGCAGACCACAGTATCAAACAGTGCCACAGTTGACATTTAGGAACACCTGCCTCATCAGTAAATGTAATGTGATGTATAATGATCGTTGTCCGTTTGCCTTTACGACAGAAGCCTTAAAGTTATAATAGATTATAACAGTAAATAAAAACCTGTATTTTAAATTAAGACGTTATAGACGTAAACAGCTGTTTACCGCAACAGCGATTTAATGCTGCGGATCAACGAGCAGAGGCAAGAGTTACAGTTAGCACTCGTGTACTAGAGACTGTTCTAACTCGGTTGATGTGTTTAGAGACTTTTTTTGTGCAACTTAATTATTTGTTTTACATTCTGTTTCTTATTAATAAGTTGTAAATGGCGTTCATAAGTTTGTGTCTCTCCTATTTTTAGCGGTACTCCTTTGTTTGTCCCCCACCACCTGTATATTCTCTATGCAAACTGGTTCATATTCACTCGCTGAATCTCTGTTTCATCTGGCTGATATTTAGTGGTGTTTATAATTTTGTCTATCAATGTATTTTAGGCCTCTGTTCAGTCTTATCTGCCAGGTCCATTATACCATCCCCTTAAAATACTGTATTTTTTATAGTTATTGTGAATTTCCATAATATTTATAATCCGGTGATATTTGGAATTGACTTGAATTTGATGATGCTCAGTTTCATTTATGGACATCAACAAATGTATAGAGGGGCAAAAGTTTCGGAGAGGTGGAATGAGCCTGTTACTCATGTTGCTCCAAACTCATTCTCAGTGTGGCACAGGGAGCAGAATTTTAATGGAGTATAGGGGGGGAAATTTCCAGAGACCATGTGTCTTGTGGGATTAAGGTCAGTTTGACCCTGGCTCAGCTTCAGCATTCATCACATAACTGCAACAAGATCCACAGGCAAATTTTTTACACACATTACAGCCACACCTCTGGCACTTTCTTTTGTGGCTTTTTGTGGGTTTATACCAGGTCTGCTTGTTAGGTCAGGCACTGAACCTTATATTTATCAACCAATGATGGTGAATGAAATGCTGCTTTAACAAGAGGAGAGCAGATATGTTGCAAATTGCCAATTGCAGGGCACTATGGTAAGAGTGGAGCAAATGCCCAAAATTGTGCTGATAAATAGTGCTGCTAAATGACTGAAAAAATTGTTAGATTGCACAAAAATGTATGTGGTTACTCACATTTTGCATGTATTTTTTGTAATTTTGTAATTTTGCTTTCCTTGCATATTACATTTTTTTTTTTCTTTTAAAAGTGCTACATAGCCATATGAGTAGACTCTATATGCTTTAATGCAATTGCATTACATTTATCACTTTGTGATACATTAATAAGCACAACCAGTCATTAGCAGAATAATACATTTAAAATACAAATGATTCATTTTTTTTAGGTTATTTTAATTGAGCAGCATATGCAAGCAGTTACAGAAACTACCTGGTAATCCAAGCAGTTGCACTGGAAACGTATGTTTTTGAGTTTCAGATTTTTAACCAACTTTAAAGTTTATTTGTAAAATTTAGTGACTAGCAATTAGGCAAAATTACTTTTTGAATTACTTGAATAATGTCAGAATACCATGTTGTATTACTGTCCACATAGTGAAACACAAATAATATGTTCTAATACAATGTAAAATTTAAAGGTGCATTACATGTGCTGATTCGATTTAGGCTTTTGTCTGTGGATGACCTGCAAAAGTGATAACACAGGGCACCTAGTTACAGTGGTAATATAGTGCTATATTCTGTTTGTTTAAAACGAAACAGAAATCATTTGGGACAAGATTTTGCTGTGAGGCAGAATTTCTGTGTGCACAGCAACTGAGGAACTCTACTTAATTAAAGGCAACAGGAATATATGACACTGGCCAGCAGAGATTTTGCTTCCTGAACACTTTTTCTTTTTTATATTTTATGGATTTTGGGCTACTGATCAAGAGATTCTCTTTACATTTTTCATTCGTGTTTGGTTTTGTATACATAACCTTTCTTTGTGAATTTAAGTCCGCTCATAATTTAATATTTGGTTAGTCCAAAGTATGCCTGAGAATGAACTCACTGTAGGGGCTCTGCAAATGTTTTCCTTGGCATTCCTGGTTCAGTTAGGTGCTGGCAGACAATCTATAAAAGTTACTCACACTAGATGGTGCGGATAAAAAAATGCTGCAATGCATGAACCCGACATGGAAAATTTATGTTTCCAACTGAATGTTTTACACTTTCTGCCTAGTTAGTCTCATCTGATAGTCAACCACAAATACCGCTTTAATGAATTACTCAGGCATGCTAAATAGAACTAGTATTGTTTGTTGTTTTGGGTTATGTGCAAAATGGTGTATTGTCCTGTTATGCAATGGCAATGTCCACACTTCAGGAGCCATTGGCTATGCAGTACAAATGTAAGAACAAATGTAAAAACAAAAACTGTTGTTAAAATACACACAATACAACAATTGGATCTGGATCTTCTATGACTGTCTAAAAGTAATGGCTGAAATATCTTTACTATATATAAAGCATACTTTTAAAAAAATAATTATTTCACATCATATGGAATACAACAAATCTCAAATTATAATTTATCTTGACATAATCATAATCTCAATCTTTTTTTGTTCTTGTGAAATGGTTGACTGACCTTTTTTGTTATTTTTATGTTTATAGGACCCAGCCATGGAGAGGTGGAGACACGCGAGTGTCTGTACTACAACATCAACTGGGAGATTGAGAAGACTAACCAGAGTGGTGTGGAGCGGTGTGAAGGCGAGAAGGACAAGCGCTCGCATTGTTACGCTTCATGGCGCAACAACTCGGGCACCATAGAGCTGGTGAAAAAGGGTTGCTGGTTAGATGACTTCAACTGCTATGAAAGGTCAGTCATAACTTCGAGGGAGATGCAATATTCCTGCATTATGCGATAATCAGTGTACTATGATCCCAAATCAGAACAAGTTGCACACTGTGGGGAAAACAAAAACAATGTACTTTGCATTAAATTTAATTAATAGTATAAACCCAAGATATTTGCATGTTTTGTCTAGTCATCTTATTTTCATGTGTTAATATACTCTACACACATTCTCTATTGGGGACAGCTCTGGGCTGAAGGCAGGCCAGTCTATTACCTGCACCCCCTTTTTCCACAGCCATGCCCGTGCAGTGTGTGCAGCATGTGGATTTGCATTGTCTTGTTGAAAAATGCGTGGACGTCCCTGGTTAAGATGACCTCTTGAAGGCAAAATCTCCAAAATCGCAGTGTACTTTTCTGCATTAATGCTGCAATCAGAGAGGTGTAAATGACTTTTACTAACGGACACGGCCCCATACCATGACAGACTCTGGCTTTTGGACTTTTAGTTAATGAGAATCTGGATGTTTTTTACACCAGAGAACACACCATCCATTACAAAAATTATTATTCCAAAAAAGACCTGGAATACATATTCATCTGACCACAATACACATTTCCACTCTATGATAGTTAATCAGAAATGCCTCAGAGCTTAGGGAAGTCTACACTGCTTCTGGACGCGATTAGCACAAAGCTTGTTTCTTGAATAGTAAAGTGTGTGTATATACAGGAGTTGGACAATGAAACTGAAACACCTGTCATTTTAGTGTGGGAGGTTTCATGGCTAAATTGAACCAGCCTGGTGGGCAATCTTCATTAATTGCACTTTGCACCAGTAAGAGCAGAGCGTTAAGGTTAAATTAGCAGGGTAAGAGCACAGTTTTGCTTAAGATTTTGCAATGCACACAACATTATGGGTGACATACCAGAGTTTAAAAGAGGATAAGTTGTTGGTGCACGTCTTGCTGGCGCATCTGTGACCAAGACAGCAAGTCTTTGTGATGTATCAAGAGCCACGGTA
>JAUZSU010039344.1:0-10160 GCA_034780255.1 Parotocinclus maculicauda
ATTTGTTTCATGTAGTCACACGGTAAAGAAAAAAAAAAACTCTGTATAGAAAAAAACGAATCAAGATGCATTGATAAGCGTCGCCCTCTGAATCGTAATCGAATCAAATCGTGAGATGCCTAGAGATTCCCACCCCTACCAACTACTGTGCAAAATATGAACATTATGACAAACTTTTGGAATCAGCTGTCCACAACAGGCTTAAACCAGGTCCCAAAATAAAACGCACTCAGTAAACCTTGCTGACAAATGCTGTAACCAATTACATAGCAAAAGAGCTTTAGACCCAATACATAGTGTATATGGCCAAAATATCATCTAATTATTGTTATTTGTAAATTCTGTTTTTAAATATCACACACCCCTGGCACTGTGCAATGTTCTGTTTGGTAACCCCAAGTCTAGAGCCACCCAAAGAAACGTTCTTGTGGACCAGGTAGTTATACTGTTTTGGCTAAATTACATAAAAATAAGTTTGCTATCATGGCCTGTTATCTCCCAACCTGTTCACCATCCTCATGTGTATTCTTTGCCTTGTATGTGTCTGTAGCTAGATCCATAGCCTAGGATAGCAATGTTTAATAGCAATGTTTCTTGCTATTAAGTGCCTTTGCCTAAATAAAAATAGCAAAATTACCTTGTTTTACAGCGTGTTCCTGTTAAGAGTAAATGCTACAACACAAACTAAACTAAAATAAACATACACTTTACTAAATAAAATAAGGGTGTAGACAGAGACAAGATACCATTACGAACGTAATCTACTTTCACTGCTCTATGCTAAAAAAACATTATTGCAGGAATAGATTTTTGCTCATTATAGTGGAAGATGGATGCAGATAGCATATAGATAGCAGGAGAGAGCTCGAGTGTTGTCTAGTGTGCTTTGAATGTTCATTTCTGGGTTTGTGATTATGTTTGCTTAAGAAAGCAAGAAATGTAATCTTAAGCAGTTTAAGAACAAATTACCAATGATAATGATAATTCCAGGTGGAACACATTTTTGATCATATAAAACTGTCTAGACTTGGCCTTATTACAAAAACGAGACTAAAGAATTATTAAAATAAATAATATTTATCAAGTACCAAAAACGGAGACAAAATAGGATGCAGTTTTTCTTGATCGTTATATAATTACCCTATATTAATTGAATTCAGTAATTGGTGTGATTTATTCTTAGTAAAATGCTGCAACACCACACTGGCAGAATAGGCTCACATGGGTTTAGACCCTCACAGCACCACTGTCCAGCAAAAGAAAGAAATGAACTGATGTTTCTTTAAAACACTAGTCTAATGAGCCAATCCCAGTTTGACAGCACCAGTTTAAACCACTTCTTATGAAGTGTAAATTCAGTATGAACCTGAATATTTCATATATTTTCTGGTCAACCTTTTCTTTTTTCTTATAATTAATTCCTGCATTTAAGGCCTGCAGCACATTGTAAAAAACTTGACAATGGGATGTCTACAGGTAATCAACAGCTAAAAACAATATCAGTATCCATAAAAAAACTGGGACTCTGAAAATCAAAGATAGGCAGAGGATCTCTCTCTGAAATATTTATGTATTTATTATGTTTAAAACCTTTTCCTCAAAGAAATAGTTTGTCACACTTTGTGCTTCTAACCAATGACAAAAAGGACAATCCAGACTATTATTACTATTAGTCTAAAACCCAGGGTCTGTCATTGTACGTGGTTGCGAAATACAGGAATTGATGTTTATTAACAACTGAAATGAAGGTAACCAGACAAAGTATGAAATATCTTTTTTCCCCTCCATTTTTCCGAACCATCCCAACTTTTTTCCTGATTTGCAGTTGTTTAACAAATTACTGATTTGCTGAACAAAGTCCCTAAGCAGGGAAGGCCAGTAACATTTAGTGGTTTTCTATATTTAGTGGTTTTACAGCGGCAGCCGCCAAAAATCAAAGATCCCCTGTATGAATTATTTTTTTTTATTTCGTCTCTCACAGTGGAATTATACCTATGATAAAAATTATTGATACTGTAGATCATGGTACACTGTGGTCAAAATAGGGACATGGTCAGCACCAATACCCTGGTAGGCTGTGTATTTACACCATGTTCAGTTGGTTTTCAGGGGCAAAGTAAATAGCCCCACACCATTACACCACCATCCGCCCAAACTCTTAATACATAAGAGAATTGAAGGAGGACATACAAATGCAGTCTCAGAGTTTAGGGCAAGGAATTTCAAAAACTAGTGTTTCTCAGAGTCAACTTAGAGCAGCATTACCCTGATATTCACTGTGTGTGTTCAAAAAATAGAAAGGATAACGTATTAGCTTAAATGCCACAGGCACTGAAGTTCTGCTCAGCACACACTTTCAGTCAGTGCAGAGGGTTCCTTGCCAGAGTGCACACTTTCAGTTCATTGCCTTTACTGGCATGATATGCCGCAGGAAGAGTGAGGCTTTCTAAATGAGCCACAATCCACACAGCAGCAGTAATAAAAGGCACCTGAGGGGGACAATGGAGTGGCTTCATACCAACACGGGAGGCTATTAAAAGAAAAATAAGTGTGTGGTGGCTCTATTGTGGCCTTATTGTGCCTCTGTGGAGAGCATGTTGATGGCTGTCACGTTTTATGTTTGCGTCAGTCTGCGTTACTCACCAGACTGTGTTTGTTCAGTCGAGCCCTCAGTGGGCCCCCATCCACCTCAAACTTGTCCTCTTCTATCCACAGGCCCTGCTGCAGACACTTAGTCAGCCCTGAGAGACACATTTTATAGTGAATCATTATTTACTTCTACATAAATGTAAATACACAATGACTTTACCCATGTTATTGCACATGTCTTTTACAGTACTTTTCAATTATGTTTTTACTTTAACTAGTGCAAAAATCCTCTGCAAAATGCTTTAGAACCACTTTGCTGCCTCAGGGTCTGGACAGCTTGCAATAACTGACGGAGAAATTAATTTAAACGTGTATTACAAAATTGTTGAGAATCGAATGATACATCACCAGAAGGTAAAAGAAGTTTGATAGTGCACCATGACCAAGAGCAAAAACATAATAACCAACAAAATGGCTTAGAAAGTGTGTTCTAACAACCCAGTTAATTGAAAACGCTACCATGGAAAAAGATCCAAGAATGCTCTAGAACATGCATTATGCCTAACGGCCAGTCATGATCTAAAACGGCTTGGATAGGAAAATAGCTAAGGTTAAGCATTTCATTTCCAGTAGACTTGTATTGTATTGTATGAAAGTAATAATTAAATGCCATCTGTTGTTTCTAATGTGTCGGTTTGTTGGGGGCTGATTATCACCAGTACTAATGTATAGTGTTGGCAATATTCGGATAAGAACTTGACTTGTACCTTCAGCCTTGAAATTATTGCCACATTGTCAAAAAAGTGGAGTTATAGTGGAACCTCATAATTCAAACGCCATTTGTTCTGGAAAGCGGTTCAAACAAATTCCCCATAAGAAGTAATGGAAATTATTTTTTATGCCTATATTTGTATGTATGAATTACGTATGCCATCTGCTGCGCCACTGTGCCGATGGCAAAAAACAAACATTCAAATCATTACAAATTTCATAATTTAAAGTCAGCACCTTAACTGTCACAAGGTGAGCTGATGGAAAATTTAATTTTTTGGCCCGACTCTCACTAGCAAATGTACTGGGCCCAGCCTCATGATCCCATGGCAGATTTTTTATAATGAAGCAGTTAAGAGATGTCCGTTTCTACCTGTGAGAATACGGAGGGTGTGTGTGAAATCACGTGAATGGTGTGAAGGGGATGTGAATGAAAACGTTCTACATAGAACAGTCCATGTATGCTAGTCATCAATGAATGTGTAATCGAGTGGACACATTCAGAGGCTGTGACATACATACACAGGTTACTCAGAGTCAGAGTTCTGTTCCTAACTGGGGTTGGGTGGGGTTGGATGGGGTGGTCGTTCAACGTCCGAATTGGTTTCCATGATTTTAATATATTACTAAAATTGAACAGATCGTTTACATAAATGTGTATGGGTTTTGGAATTTTAATGCATTTTTATTCCCATCACATATTATTACTGTTGTTTTGCTTTCCTGTCTGTAACTCTGTGGTGTTGTCTGTCTTGCCGTGCATGCTCTTGCAAAAGACAATTTTAGTTTCAATGTGAAATTGATCTACGTTAAAAAAATGTTAACCTAGACATATAAAACACAGAATCATTGCGCAATAAACTAATGAAAATGTATATATGAGGAATGTTTTAATTAAAACATAAAATTGAAACTCGAGTACCCAGAGTAAACTCATCTGTACACTGGGGGATGGGGAACTGCAAACTTTTTTTCCACAATTGAGAAATACTTGACTAACGATTATAAAATCAAATATCAGAGATACTAAAGTAGCAATAGCACATAATACATTTGTTTCGTGCAAATAAACAAGTCGTTAAATTGAGCAGTGTAGCAGCATTACTACCAAAGTAGGTTGTAGTTCAAATATTTTGCTAATGTAAGAACATAATTAGTTGTCAAGGCAAACATAAATGACGTTGAAATGTTGAATGTTAACCTTTATGTACAAATGCATATTAGATTTACACTGCTCACTAAAATTAGGGGATATTTTAAAATTAATAAGGATCGATTGAAAAAATAAGCAATTGATTTTTTTTTTCATTAAACAAGTTTATCAGAAAAGCAACTGAAAATTCAAACAAAATGAAGTTGTAGATGCAAACTTAATTATCATGATTGAGTAGTAAGTGATATATTCATTGGGGGGCCCCACATTGACTATTCAGTAGGATTTATGGTCCCACAAGACTGCCAACATACACTGACAGTGATGGGGAACGGACAGGATCAGATCAGGAACAGTTCTTGTGTGATTCTCTTCATATTCATTTTGAAATATCCCCTAATTTTTGTAAGCAGTGTAATTATACTCTTTAACGGAAAGAAATCAGTGGCAAATAATTCGAACCATGGTTTTATTAAAGCACTGTTATAGTTGATGTAAAGGCTGAATGTATTTAAATAGGATAGACATATTGCATTATTATATAAACTCTTATAAAGACTTGATTTTAGAAAATGTGTAATGTTTAGTCATTTTTTAAGACCATAATTAATTAAGTGAGTTTGTCACCGCTGCGCTTGGATTATTTTAAAGCAAGTCTGTGAACATTATAAAGTGAACATTATACATTCAAAGTATTGTTAAACAATACTAATGAGCTACTGTAACATTTCTCAGTAATTACGCAAAAACTAGACTAAACTAGGCTGTCAGGTGGCAATAAAACACTGACGTCTGTCTTCTTTTCAAGGTTTTTTTCCTACCTTCAGAGTCAGATAATGATTTACAGTCCATGTCACCATTTATGCTCCCATTTTCTGATTTCACAGCAGCCACCGAGACTCATTTGCTGTACAAGGCCACCTGACAACCAGCAGCTACTGTTTCAGAAAATTCCCATTACCTGCTTTTCTCATCTGATGTACTGCTTTTCAAGTATAAGGTAGTTCTCCTTGGTTACACACTCTGTCACGCTTCGATTTTAAAGTAGCACTTTAATAGTGCAGAGCTGAAGAAGGCAACTTTTTGTTCTATTGTAGATGTGACTGAGGATGAGTAGAAGATCTCATTCAAGGCATTTCTCCAAAAGTATTTAAAGAAAATAGGACGGTGATGTGAAGAAAATGCATAATCTTTCACTGTGCGAAGGTCACATTGTCCACGCCTCCTGCAATCTCTTATCCTAATGGAAAACTATTTCAAATGAACATTTGACATCCCGTGTTGGCATCGTGATGACAAACCATTAGTAGTAAGGTAGTAACACAACAAGATATCCATCTCCCATCTGTACAAGAACAGCAAGCACTATAGAGTCGATGCAGAAAACCACAACAGTACTCGCTTACGCTTACTTCTCTGCAGCAATCAGCAGCTGTAATTATGTTTCCACTGCCTCCTTAATTACATCTTTCATTTTCAGAATCTCTGTCGGGCCGGTTATGCTCACACCTCATCCTGGGTTAATCCGGCTCTCGCAGGACATTAGGGCCATCTTGTTAGCCGAGCAGAAAGCTTCCATTAGCATATCAGCTAATTAGATTTGCCACAATGAGAAGTGTGTGCATGTATATGGTCCAAAGGCCTCAGGTTCACAGTGCAACACTGGCACCCTGAGCAAGACAATTGAATAAAATAAAGAGAAATAAAGCCCAACAGGGATTGTCGTTCTCGAGAAACAAGAGTGCTGCAGTTTTTACTACATCTGTATGACACGTTTTTACTTGTACCACGCTGAAAAGTTTAACTTTTTTTTCAGGTGTGTGTGTGTTTTGTAAATCACATCTAATTTCGCTGGAGCTCGTGAAATGACTCTATACAGATGACAAGTCCGCTGCTAACCTGCTGCCGCTTTAACTGTAAGTCTGCACTGACTGGAGCTAGAAAGCATAGGAATCAATCAGCGACTTTACTTTATAATTTGCATATCCATTTTAGACGCACATGTATTGTGTTCATCTCCACTCTCTGCCCCAGCCTCGCCATCTTTTTTTAAAGCTGAAAGCTTTCAGTAATTTAGGAAAAGCAGAACTATAACCCAAAAGCATTCCTATTCACTTTGCCTCCTTTGCAACTGTTTAGGAATATTTAAATAACCTTCTATGTATGAAACAACTTGCTTTGGCAGTCAATGTGTACTTGGAGAGCATTTAGAAAAGGAATAAATAAAAGCACATTTTTTCTTTCACTTTGCAAAATACTGCAAAGTGGTTTTATACCGTCACCAACCACTTACACCTGCACCAGCCAATCATGGAGAAGAAGTGCGAGGCATAAAAACATGCTGGAACAGGTTAAGATCTTCAGATAACGTTCACAATGAACATCAGAGTGGAAAAAGATGGGATAATTCTGAATAACAAACCAAATGGCAGCCTGAAAATTCTATCTGAGAAATCAAATTAAGCGCCAAATGAGTGTGCACTGGCATAGCAATATTGCTTGGCATATCCAGTATAGTTTCTTTGATTTCTCATATGGTACGAATGTGTCATATACCGCTATGCTGTAGCATTGCTGAAACAACAGCTGTAACATTTCAATAAGCAGCAAAATAATTAATATTGTATGATATTTGCTGCTGGCAGCGCTACAAAGTGTTGCACAGAATGGCATCCCGAACCGGCAGTCGGGGAACAGCTACACTAGCTAGCCAGATAGCATAACATACAGCATAGCCTAGCACAGGCTATAACAGTCCATTAACAGCTGGGTGAGGCTCTGTCAGATTTAAGAACAGAAAACCGAGATAAATGATAAAGACAGTGTGAGCAGATGCAGAGGCTTCACAAAACTGAATTTTGCAAATGTGTTCCTTTTAAATAAATCTGACGCGGACGAAAATGAAATAAAGAAACCGTATAGACCAACACTACATGCCACAGAACATAACAAAAGGACACCTTTTGTTTTATTAATTTAAATTGCTTTAAAAGTGGTATGATTGTTGGTGATACAGGTTTCAGCTTCAGATAATGATTTATAACATAATAATGTCAAAAACTAGAAACAATCCCAAAGTTCTTCTGTGAACAGTTTACTATGCTTTAATGTTCTAATCTGGCATCAAATTTGCAGGGCACATCTGGGAAAGCATGAATGTGCAGCTGAAAAATATGTAGCAATTGCATAATGTAATCACGAATGAGAATTTCGTCAAACGTTTTCAGCATTGTTCTGTTCAGGTTGTTCTGAGAGTCTGGTACCAAGACATTAGCAAGAGTCCCCTAAAACAGTCTCCTGTGCTGTTCCTGACCATTAGAGAACAGAGCAACAGGGACTAAAATTATGTCGAAAAATCCATGGACTAAAGTCTGTAATTGTAGAACCACAAAAAGCTTCTTTATAATATGTAAAACTGATAAATAGGACAATTAGTGTAGAAACAACAAGCTGTATCTAATAAAGTGAGTGTATACACACAAACAACTCTATGAAGCCCAGACTCATTCTTTTGTGGAAAAAGTGCAGGTTTGTACAGATTTAAACAAATGAAACCTAAAATGTTTTTAAACAGTCGTTTGGAAATGAATGCTTTCATATATCACAGGAATAATGGCTGGATTGCTTTTGTGCTGCAACTAAATGTCACAATGTTGGAAAAATAAGCGAAATTTTAGATGCTAGAAAGGCTTTTCCTGCAGCTTATCTGATAAATGCTCTCTCCACAGTCGCCTGGACTTCAAAAGCAGGATGAAGAACTAGCAGGCAAACACTTTAACGCTCTGGATGCCTCAGCTCAAGCAGACCTTGAACAACAAATCCCACAACTACTGTATTCACTGCCAATCGGCAAAAGGCATGACACGTTTAAATGAGAAAATATAGGCAGGTCGAAGTTTTAATTCAACAGGGAGAAATACACATCTCGCTCTTATTGAAGTGAATTTCCTTGCGCTATACAAAAACTATTGCTGCTGGCAAGCTTTATAGGAAGTTAAAGGTTATAGAAGACTGTGCAGTGCAGATTAAGCATTTGAGCATCTCAGAATGGATTCCAGGTTATGAAAAAATAATGTTATTATAAGATCACTTAAAAAATATATTTGCAAACCTTGCAGGAATTTACTCCTAGGTATACATGTACATGCTCATATCTGTTTAAATAAAGAGAACCTTAAAAAGTAAAACTGTGATTATAAGGGATATTTGATATTCATATTTTAATTGTACAGGGTGACTAAAAAAAACACATGGCACCCTTTTATTTCAGAAACAAAAGGGAAATGACATATCTGCATATCACAGCAAGTTATGGGTGAGGGGGTGTTAATTTTAGGCTGTGTTCGGAGAATGTCCGTCCTCTTGAAAGACACCATATTGTATCAAGAGCAAGTTTTTCCAAATTGGAAGGTGGTCATGTAGAATAACAAAAAATACCAGATTGCCACAGTCAGATTTGCAATGTATCTCTCTGTCCAAAAGTTAAACACTTTAGTTGTTCGTCACAGGTAACTGAAGATGAAATCGATGATTGACAGCTGCATAATAATGATTATTATAATGCTAATGCCAATAATAATAATAATAAATTTTTAATCTGCAATAAAAAAAAATATTTCACCATCATTTTGAAATCAAAATTTGCTATCAATAAGAATTGAAAGGCAGAGCCAATAAAATGCAAAGCATCAAGTCCATAGTACCATCCTCCTAAAAGTTATGACTGCATTACGATAAGTATTTTCAGTAAAGATTGGTAATTTATTCCATTCCATTCATGTTTTCATGCATCTACTTTCAGTTTGTTGTCTTTGTGAAAATACTGTCTGGATTTACATTACAGCAGCATAAAAATAATTATGGTAATGTTTGATCAACATCCATGTCGGCCAAATAACGTATGTAGTCGTTATGGCACAAACTGTACAATGAGATAAGCATAACTTGTTTTTTTTTTTAATGGTGAGGTTAGCAGAAGGTAGTCAAGTTAATAATTTTCTACAGGCACTGTTACAGGTTTATAACATGAAGGCGTGGAGTCTTCACAGACAGGGGCAGTAGGATGGGTTGTAGATACCACTACAGTGACATCCAACGACACTCTCAATGACTTGTTTTCTGACAGAAGATAAAGGAAAACAAAAATAACAGTGGTAGCCACGAGTTCAGCAAGCCAGTTTCAATGAAATAACTGACATTTCTGATAGTGTGGATGAAAAAGAAGAGGAAGGAAAAGAGGTAGGAAGATGGGCAGTCTGAACTGTCAAAACACATCGGGCAGCCTTCTGTAGAACAAAGCAGCTGCCAGTGGACAATGTCCGTCAAGGAGCAAGCAGCTTTAGAGATTTCTGCTTATTGTCGTGAGCCTGTAATGGCCATGGAGAGGAAGACGCTTATCAGGAGCAAAAGTAATATTACCCCCTTCTCACTGATGACAGTTCAGAAAACACTGCTGTTCAGCACAGCAAAATATATTGTTAGCCTTGTGTACCACGTAAGCCAACTTATTTTTCCTGACAAAAACGTCAAACCTCAGAGTCATGGTACGAGCATTTTGTGTTTGTTTGTTTGGCTTCTTTAGCGTCGCTATCGGCATCAGTGGCCATGTAAGCGACACACACAAGGTTATATCCATACACAAGTTCAT
>JAUZSU010039355.1:0-10159 GCA_034780255.1 Parotocinclus maculicauda
CTAAGTGGCGACTTGTGGTTTTTTTTGTAGTAAATGGAAATGTTAGGCAAAGACCTGTAGGTGGCAGTAGAGGGCTGCGGAGAAACTCTGGATTTTACATACTGTACACTTCTTTGGTCTGATTAAGCGGAATTTTGGTCCAAATAAGCAAATAACACTACACGTATTCAATAGGATTTGTTTCGGTGCTTTAGGATTTGGTCCAAATAAGCGGCTGGTCCCATTAACCGGTGGTCCAATTAACCGGAATCGACTGTACATATATGGTATATTGTTAAAGTACACATACAGTACGTAATATTGTTCGTGTGCTATTGGTTGTGAAAAATTTCGATTTTACCACAGGGTGGCGCTACAGATTTATAAATCCCGTTATGTTTTGACGTGATATTTATGCTGAGCACAACTCAGGAAAACAATGTAAACCTTCACTTCAATCACGTTTTTTTTTAAAAGTCCGACAACAAATGAAGAAATAAAAGACAAAACTAAAGCACTTAAAGAACATGTTTGTGTTCACCGTTATGTTCAGTACGCACATGTAGCTCTTTTAATCATTCAACAAACGTGTATGGATCGTGTTTCGCATCCAGTCTACTAAGACAACTGCTATTGTTATGCGTTATGTTCGGAAAATGATTTTAGATGAACGCATGAAGACCTTAATGCAGATTAAGAGACGTGGTTTTAGGATGGGTGCAATGCTGTGCCTCTCTTTGGTGGTAGGAATGTGCAGATTTGCGCCTCCTCTGCGTCACGCTACTCTTCATCCATTCTGCTCCATTCACACGCTTCAAATAAAGTCATTTAGGAATCGGTAAGTTTTACTTTCTGTATATTCTAGGCGTATCATCAGTATATAATCAATTTGCTCTGGGTTTAATCAGCCTCTGGTGTATGTGTGTGTGTGTGTGTGTGTTAGAACTTTGGTGCAGCACTAAGCGTGTTTTAAATGTTTGAGGCTAGCTTTCCTCGCCGTTACTTTTGGGAACGTTAGCTTAGTAAATGCTAAAGTCGGGCGAATTTCTCTTCGGAGATGTAACGAAAGTGGATGTACTTTAAATGCGTTATACATAACAGAGAATCACTAATAAGTCTATGTTTTAGTTACTATCTTTCGGATTGTTCCTGGTATGTATGTGTCTGCCTTTTGTTCGGCAACTTGTCCCGACTTGATGTTTGGAAGACGAGGTAACCTGAGGAGCCTCAAGGGCTGGATTCATAGATTTGAAATATGGAGGCCCTTTAGACTCGGACTCCAGACTTTCTGAATGAATGCGTTATACTAAATAACTGACATATGTGTGGAAGTGTAATACAAAACTAAGTGAATTTACTACGAATTGTAGTACGACTTGTTTGCTGAGTTTATCCACCAGTTCAACCAGTGGAGATACAAGGCACGTTTGTTACTATATCTATGCTACAGGTTGGGAACTGTATTTTATACAAACTAATATGTCTAATATATCTGTTTTTCTAATTACTCTAAGCTGCCCAATCGCCTATTTATAGAGCTTTTATTTAATTGTGTCGTGTTACACAAATTTGGGGATCCCTTACAAAAGATAAGTTTATTCTAGTGTACTATTAGTATACTTATTTTAAACTAAATATAATTGAGTATTCTTCCAGTGTACTATTTTTGTACGTATTAGCGTATACTTGGCTTAGACTGACTAGTATACTGTCATGATTTAATTATAGGATATTGTATTGTGAAGTAACCCCTCGTTTTAGTGAGCAGTATACGTTAAGATTTAAAGCAAGTTTCACGTGAGGTTTGCTCAGATTTTGAACGTTTAAAATACAGTATACAGCCCGTTTGTCGTGCCATTAATAATCGTATTCCTCTTTCTTTAAGCTTCCCTTAGCTAACGATCAAACCAGGGCACGCGTTCTTGTTCCCATGGAGACGAACAGCACGCGCTGATTCGGTGTTGACTGGAAGGAACCGCGCTGTCCTTCCTATTTCTGGAGCGTCGTGGAAATGGTAAGAAACGACCATCGAGCCAACGTAAGGTGATCTGAGGATTCTTTTTTAAACATTTCCCTGTATCTTATTTCTGGACCTCTGTGTTTGATTCTAAATGTATACTGTGCATGTCCTTACATATCTCTTCATATCTGTTTATACCTTGCAGCCATTTTACAACAATGTCTACTACGCATTGGCATCACAACCCCTGGCAGGTCATTCCATAGCAAGTATCTCATCTCTTATGAATTCCCCCGAGAGCCGTCCATCCTCTGGAAGCCAGAGCGGACCTACCGGCTCGGCCATGTCTGGAGGTTACACCTCTGGAGGCGCCCCTGTTCTTGCACCGTTCAAGTTCCGCTCCCATCATGAGAATGTGGACTGGCGTCGGATCAATGCGGTCGACGTGGACCGCGTGGCTCGTGAGCTGGACTTCCAGACGCTCCAGGAGCACATTGCAGTGGTGACTTTCTGCAGCTTGGAGGGTGAACGGTGCATGCGCTGCCGCAGCCAGGTGGACCCGGCGCTTCTTAAGCTCTTCCGGCTGGCCCAGCTCACGTTGGAGTACTTGCTGCACTCGCAGGACTGTCTGTCTCTCAGCTTGCAGGTTGCCGAGGAACGGGTCCAAACCGAGACCCGGGAAAAGGAGCAGCTTCGGGAGCAACTGCAGAAGCAGAGTCAGGAGGTCAAGTCCTTAAAGGAGGAGCTGAGGCAGAGGAAGAAGATCATCACCTCTCAGCAAGCCATGATTAGCGCGGGCTTGAGTAATTACCATAAGGTTTGTGCAGACCCAAGCTGTCTCTTTCACACCAGTGCTGTGATTCTTCCCCTCCCCCATTGCCTTGTATTGTTCAATTGAGTGGGGAAGGTGGGGGTTACTTACTTTGTGACATGAAGAGACATCAGTCCACAGTGTTAGATTTTCTTTTAGAATGAAATGTGTGTGTTAGAGGATTTTGCTAAGGTTTCACAGCAGTGTTAAGGATTAGGATCTTATCTGTGCATATAGTGCCTGTTGACAGTTCCTATGCTTAATGAAATTGTCAGGAACCAGTAACCACTAATGTATGCTCCTGTCATATTTATTCAAATATAATGACTGCCCACTTTTATTTTCTATACGACTGTGCTGGCTTTTCAATCAGCCTTTCACCTTCATTGTCACAATTAACCATGGCCAGCTTGTTCCACTATTGCGGATTGTGTTTTATGAGTGGGTGGTTGCTAGGTGCTGAAGGCTTGGCTTACAGTGGGGTGTAAATGTCACCGTTCTGTATAGTTCAATAATTAATTGGCTCTTGCACAGCATCTTACGCTGATACAATGATGTAACATATTTGAACAGATGCGCTTTATTGGCAAAATTCTTAAGAATTATAGTGGGAGATAAAAATCTGTTCTATTTACATCTAAGGATGTACTCACACTAGGCAATCTGTACCATGCCTGAGCACGTTTGAGCCCTAAAATGTGGTTCTTTTGGCAAGATGACTCTTTTTTTGAAAGAGCTAGCTTCACTCCAGCTGTGCTTGCGTCATCAGTTCTAGTCCTCATACCGTTACTCAGACCACATTAGAGGGCAATAGGGTTGGAGGATATAATAAAAATATATCACACTATTTTAAGACATTTTCATGATGTACAATATTTATAACGATACATAAAATGACAGAAAAATGCGTCGGTAATAACAAATTTTTAAAACGTACTATTAAAATATTATCTTACTTAGTCAAGTCATTTTTATTCATCATATGCTGCACGTCATCCAACCGAACTGGACTAATTACATTATAATGAAACATGCAGTTCTTCAGTGCTGACGATATCCTCAGTATACACAGAATAGCATATTGTCTAGGACAATCACAAAATGTATCACGATATGACAAAATATTGTCATATTACCCACACATAGAGGGCGATAACACCCCCTCCCCTCCACACGAGAATCTACTATTCACCATTGCTGTGCTAAAAAGTCGACACAGCATGGGGTTAAATGGGGCATTAACAACATTATTATTATGTTGTTTTTTATTTATTCTATTTTCTTTAAATATGTTCTTGCATGGGTGGCTCGGTGGGTAGCACTGCTACCTCACAATAAGAAGGTCCTGGGTTCAATCCCAGGGTGGAGCGTCCTGAGTCCTTTCTGCTCTTGCGCCCAGAGTTGCTGGGTGGGCACCGCTGGATTGAGCGGAAGATAATGAATGAATGAATGCTCTTCCATTACATTTTATGGTTAGCTTCTGTTTATTTAAATTATTATATAATTAAATAAAATTGGTATTTATTTATAATATATAATTATAAAGGTCAAAGGATTCTTAAACAGAGGCACAAACATGCCCTAAAGGAATCAGTCTTGTACTTGTCTCTTTTTGTAACATCAAGCTTGCATGCACGCAGAGCATAAAGCCATCCAAGAGTATCGCTGTCTGTGAGGTCTAGTTTGAATGAGAGAGCTTTGATTTATGCATTATGTGTGGAGGCACCTTCCTGTATGTGAAATGAAGCTTGCTAATGCTGAGTGGCAGGAAGAGGATAGAACCGCTGCGCATTTCCATAGCAATGACCCATTGAGTCTGCTGAACTCATACTTACATGTTGTCTGTGAGTGATGGCTTGAAACAATTACACTGTGACCCAACCTCAAGTGGGATCCCTCTTAATGTTTTTTTCTGCACAGCATATCTGCTTTGCTTTCTGACGTTTGTTGACTGTGTTTCAATTTGCTTATCTTCCAGTGCCAGCATTGCGAGAAAGCCTTTATGAATAGTTCCTTCCTGCACAGTCACATGCAGCGTAGACATCCTACGGAGTACGACATCAGTAAGTTCCAGACGCATTTCTTAAACTCAGTCTGCAGTTTAGTTGCAGAGACTGCATTCTCTTACTGACTGTGGTCCTCTTTCCCAGAATTGATGACTGACAATCAGAAAAATGTTCAGACTGTGAAGCTACAAGAAGAGATCAACAGACTGCAAGAACAGTTAAGCCTTGCTAGATCCCAAATGGAGATACAACAGAAAGACCACAATGCCAAACAGGTCAGGTTAGAACCTGCTCATTATGCACTATTATTCACACCAACTTCATCCAATTTAGGGTCAGGGCAGCAAACCATCAACTTAGTAAGGACACCAAGGCAGAAACCAACTTAGACATGTCATTAGACGTTGGGGGTGGGCGATATTGCCCTAAAATAATATTACAATATTTTAAGGTGCTTTTGCGATAACAATATATTTGGTGATATATTTCAACAACATACAATTGCAACAAAATATATTTTATCCTCACCTCGTGGTATTTTTGACTTTCCTCATACTCAAATGTGTGCTTCTGCTCGAGTTGGTAAAACAGATTAGATGCGTTTCCGCCTTTTATTGTTACAGACCTTTTGCATGGCTTACGTTTCACTGTAGTTTGTTGTACGTGTGATATTTTGTACCAAACCCACATCCACATTACCAAAGTCGCTCCCCATTTTGGGACAAACTCCTGTTTCAAATCTGTTGCTCTGCCTATGAGTCACGTAATGGACGCATGCCATAATCTGTGTAAGTGCATTACGTCATTAATTAAACACATCGGAATATCACGATATGGATGTTTTATATCATTTAAAAACTTACAACAGTATTATTGTGAGCAATACGATATGGCATACCTTACTAGGCATGTGTGGTATTAAAAAAAAATCTCAATACTTTCTGTAATTTGTCAGTAATATTAATCCTACAGTGTGTCATAGGTATAAAATGTATGTTAGTCAGATGTTGACTAATTGAAGTTGAACTCATCTCTCAACCTCTTGAATAGGAACCAATTGGTAATTTATGACAGCATTTGTTATGTTTTGCCATCTGCTGTTTATCTTGTCATGGTTAATTTGCAGATGGCAAAAGGAATTAGTTGTCAAGAAAACTTTAACGGCAACAGATTTCCAATACCTTTAGCAAAATACCTTATTTTGAGCAACATCCTCATTTTCAAAGCCAAGCCACCTCCAAGCATGAAAGGATGAACCACAGCTAGCAATGTAATCTCATGATGTAGCCTGGAAGGCTGGTAGTGTCTGTATTTTGTCTCCTAGAACAGATTGTTATTAGGAAGCTATTAGGTAGGTAGAGCGCTAGCTTGATTGTCGCTAACTCTACATGTACTAAGTGCGAATGCGCATTAGTCTATTCTGTTCTATTCTGTTCTATTCAGGGAAATATGAACTCTCAAGGCTTATATTTGACTATTTTTCAACGTGACTGATATAACAAATCATGTCAGCTCACACATTGTTAATATGACAATGGAGATAATATTGCAGACAGCACATGGCACACCCCTACAGAGCACGTCTTTGAAATGTGGAAGAAAACTTAAATACTGACTGGAAAAGTATTTATTTCAGCTGTAATATGTGGTGCTGGTAACAGGTGATTTCCTAGTCTGAATAAGTAATTTTTCATATGAGTAAATTTCATTGTAGTTTTTGGTGGCTTTGGCCACTGCATTGAAACTTTCAAAACTTTAGCGTTTTTTGTTTTTTTTTGCCTAATTGATTTGTTATCATTTATGCAGTAAGCAAGGCCTGACGTTTAGTTTTGCATAGTAAACTCTAATCATAATTTGATTCAGGTCACAATTCGATTTTCTCGTGGTTATTGATTTTACATTTAACAAAAGATTTATTTCTGTATTGTAAACAAGAAAAACAATGAACATTTTTTTGAATTTTAACAATTAACCTTTAGTCGCTTGTAAATAAAATAAATTACAAAAAAATATTAGATTTAAAATTGTAAACAAAATGTAACATGTTATTTTGTTTTTGTGTAGATCTGCATTGTTCTGGACCAGCAATTCTAATTTAATTGTTCAATTATAATAAATGCAATATCTTATCTTACTCTATCCAGGTAACCAGATAAATACTTTTAATTCAAAATAGCTTACTTTTCTTGGATAAAAAGAAAAAAGAAACAAAATTAAAAGAAATTTCTCACTCAGTATGACTGCGCCACCTAGTGGTCTAATTGCATTAGATCCTATTTTTGCTTTGCGGTGCATGGGACAAGTCAGCCTCTCACATGCACGTGTACAGTAGCTGAAAAATCATGCAATGCATAATCAAAAATCCGTAAGGTTTATGAGAAGCCTGTGTGTCAGCGTGCCCAGAATGAGTCCACAAAAGCCACAAAGTACAACCAAAAATCTGTTGTGCTGAATAAGCTCTACTTTTTCCATAAAAACTTCGTAATAATGTAAGCATGCTTTGGCCCAAAACGTTTAAGTTTAATGTGAGTGCAGGTCCGCTGGGAAGTCAGGAGGTGGGGACAATCATGCTTATTTTCTCGAGTGTCTCAGATCTCTGATTATTTTCCTTCTTAATTCTCTGCAATTTAGGAGAAAGATCTAATTCAAAAACAAAATGAGTTTATGAAACAACTGGAAATCTGGAAGGAAGAAGAGAGAGTACGCATGAACAGCAAAGTAGACGAAGTTAAACAGGCCTGTCAAAGAGACATGGATTCCCTGCACCAGAGGAACCGAAACCTAGAGAAAGTAAGTTCTTTATATATATATATATATTCTAAACAAACCTAGAATAAAAATGTACCATTGAAAGGAGGCTCTAGTACCCTGTTGGACCCCCTCCAGCCTGGATACAGTATAAGATACTTTTGGGCATTTGAGCCATACAGGTTTTGTATGATATTCTGTGGGCCATTTGTCCAGCTGGGTCTGTAGATATTCTATAGTTGGCTGACGCTGGTATCCCAGCTATTTCCATAAATGGTTGATAATAAATATGGCAACAGGTCAAGCCAAGGAAGGCCTCGGTTTGTGTGGGTGAGAATTATATTGCTGAAAAATGCCAGTTAGAAGCCCTGCCATAAGATGCAACACACGTGGCTGTAGAATGTCCTGCACATGTCACTTAGTTGTAAGTGTCCCTTGTATGACTTACTAGGGGTGAACAACTGATGCATGCGATGGCTCCCCGAATCATCACACCAGCAGTTGAGGCAGTGTGTTTCTCCACATCAAAGGCAGAATTGAAAAACAAAGATACGAGTTTAAGTAATATGTTTAAACAAACAAACCTAACACTGCTGTTTGAAGTATCTGTTAATACGTTATGTAACAGTGGGTTTCAGTAATCTAATACGCTAGTCTACCTGATGTCAGGTATGATAGTCTGATGTCATATGCAGGCACAATTGTCTTGCCTGAAGGAGTTGAGACTGGTCAGAGGATCTCCCCCGGTGTTGCAACAGTGACCCCTGCCTTCCCGGTGCCTTGTGTTCTAGAGAATAGAGACCAATGCTGACCAGCAAAGTGGGGTTAAAACGTGGGAAAACTTAGGTAATCATGTGTATTCGAATGGAGAAGCAGTGTTAAGATGCACCAGCACAGGGACCCAGGTTAAAATGATGCCTTCTGGCCTGGCTGGATGTCACAGGCAGAGCTGATTGATTGTATTTGATGAAGGGACCATACCTTTATTCTACAACAGTCACTAATTCTCTGGCCTGCAATGCACTTTTAGGGATGGTTAGTCCTGTATTCCAGATGCCAGAAAATATGATGGTACTTTCATAAATATTGCATTAAAGGGTATTTTTATATAACATGAACAAGAAGTAATATGTTTAATTTGCATTTGTCCGGTAGGAAGTGTTAAAGCTGCAGCAAAGCTGTAGGATGCAGGGGAACATGCAGGCTGCACAGGCACAGATACAAGCAACCTCTATACAGAACAGTGAAGACAAATACTTGCAGGAGGTTTCTCAGCTCCGGCAGAAGCTCCACAATCAGGTCAGCTATTTCTTATCATGGAAGCAAGAATTACAAACTGATCAGGCTTGTGTTTCACAATGATGGATAATCTGAGCAATTTACGAACTTATGTGCTTTAAAAAGAATGTAACTTTTAGAACGCCAGTATTGTGGTTGCCAAAAACCTTCTAAAGGCCTATTCACACTGAGTATGTTTTTTTGTCTTAATACTCTAAAAACTCCCTGTCTTTACTTTCTTTAATTTCTTTTCTTTTTTTAAAGTGTCACAAAGATTTTGATGTGTCTATTCAAGACATGACTAAGACATGAGCGAAGATTAGTGGTTACATGGTTACATACAGTCACTGTTTTAACCATAATTTCCCAGTCTTTCAAGTTATATTCAGCAATATAAAAAAAATATATATATAAATGTTTTCATAATCAGTGTGTTGCTTTTCTTGTAAGCGCCCCTGCTCTGCTACTTGCAGCATGAGTTGTTCTGGCTGACAACTGAGCTCTGATTGGTCAGCTTGGCTTTAACACAACCAAACAACCCAGAAATGAGAACACAGCGAGTTAATTTCCTGGCTCGGTGTGAATAATGGCCTTAATATGCGTGTGTTCCTTTTAAAAAAATTACAAACAGGTTTAAGTAGTTCTTTAAGTAGACTCTTCTGCATGCCTCTGCACCGCCAGTCAAACTGAACCACTGGTTTACGTTCATCTTCTTATTATAACACAAAATAATCATTAAGAAATTAGTTATTATAAAAGCTAATAACTAATAAGTATTTAAATTACTGATAAGCCAGGTAAAATTTTAATTCTTTCATAAATGAAATTCTAAATTTGCTCATCTTCAAATGTAACTATATACATTTAGAATGTAATGCTTCCCACTGCTCCATGATACTTTAATGCTAAGAACATACTAACTACATAATTGAAGCTAGTAAATGTTATTTTTGTTGCCATACTGTACGCAGTGGAATTACGTTCTTAAAAATAAATATTAATTTTCATAATTTTTGTGTTTTACGCTCTTTGACACGAAAAACTAATTAACCGTAATCAACTGTATATATATGTATGTATATACACCTGAAAAGGATGGAGAGCTCTGTGATTTTCATTGTAGGTACACTTTGACTGCGAGAGACAAAATCTAAAATAATCCAGAAGAATCACATTGTATGATTTTTAAATACAGTCGATTCCGGTTAATGGGACCACATCGATATGCGATGGTTTTGGTCCTAATAACCGGCTGGTCCGATTAAACCAACATGCACTATGTTACAAGACAATTAAACCATTATTGTGTGATTTACACGTATAGCGAACGTACAAACAAGAACTACTGTTGCTTACAAACTTTGTTCATTGAAAAAT
>JAUZSU010039366.1:0-10159 GCA_034780255.1 Parotocinclus maculicauda
TGCAAATTTATTTTTCAATGAACAAAGTTTGTAAGCAACAGTAGTTCTTGTTTGTACGTTCGCTATACGTGTAAATCTCACAATAAAGGTTTATTTAACATTTAACATTTAGCACGTCCCGTCTTGTAACATAGGGCATGTTCGTTTTTTCGGACCAACCGGTTATTAGGACTAAAACGATCACGTCCCGATGTGGTCCGATTAACCGGAATCGACTGTATATATATATATTAGGGTTTGTCCGGTTGCTATCAAGGGTAGATCAAGGGCAAGTTTTTCAAAAATAAAGGTGGTCTGATGTAGCATATCAATGACGACCAGAATTCCAGAATTGTCATAGAACCATGGGAATTATGATGGTGTTTGCCCCCAAGTAGCAGCAAAAGGCGTTGCACTACAGTCATGCAAAACATGACTGCTTTTGATGACGTTATTGAAAATGCTCTTGATAAACTTTTGTCTGCATCGTGTAAGAAATTCAATTGAATGACCCCTCACACACACAAACTCCAAATCCCACTAATCCTTCTCTAAAATCTGCTGCATCAGTTAGGGGAAAACATGGAGGTGTCAAGCATATGCATGCATGTACAGACAGATAACCTAATCTAAATACATGCAGACTGGTGCGCACATGTGAACATGTCACGAATGGCATTACGCTAGTGTCTTAGCATGCAGCGTCTACACAGCTCAGCCTGTGACATTTGGAAAATCACCATATGGGAAACCTTCAGGCAATAAAAGCCTCCAAGTAACAAATCTATCAAAGTCACCCAACGTTTCATTTGGAAGCCTGGTGGATATGAAGAGGCAATTACCAGTTCTCTCCTGTAATCCTACCAATTTGGTTGCTGTTTACCGCTGATTCTGCTTGTCACCTAAGCAAATGAGTTTTATATAGAGAAGGTGAAGTCGCACCTGCTACCTATCTATGTTTTTAATCATAGCAATCCTGTAATCACAATGAGAGCCTGATATTGAGAAACCCTTTTGGCTTTTAGTCTGGAAGCAGCTGAGACCACTACTGTAAATCCTGCAGGCGAGGATTGCTTTCTGGCCTTTGACTAACTTCTGGATGGGCCAACAGATTCTTAAAAGCTCACGAAGGTGGCCTTATAGCCTTTCTCAAGTCATCTGGAGCAATGCTTCATGAGCAGTGACTGGAAAATGTGATCATCTGACCTATTTAGTATACTCCGGTCAGTCTGTGAACTCAAAAGCAAAGCAGCAACAAGAAAAATATATGAATATAGCAATTCAGAGAATATAACGAGTTGGAAAGTAGGGCTGTCTTTCCATTTCAATTCCAAGGTATTTTTAGTAATGGAAAGAAGAGTGAATGTATGAGAGGAAGGAGAAAATTGCTCTTACGTGCTGCCACTGGTCTCTGATGAGCGGACGGTAGCGCAGGAAGTATTTAAGAGGGAAAGAATCAATGTCAGGCCATGTGGATGGGCTGTTCCAAGTCACTTCGAGCCTGCGTGCATTGTTTGTAATGGGTCTGGCCACCACCTTCTCTGGAGGGTCTGGTTTCACTGTGGGTCAACAAGACAATTATGAGTTTTTGTCATTTTTTGTTATGTACTTATCCATAAACTATTGACAAACGATTTAGATGTGTGGAAATCTAACAGAAACTGGGACAGGTGTGACACCGCCATAATGTACCGGAACAGCTTTAATACACCTTGCCATACATTTGAAAGGATCTGTGCTGAATGGGTGCAAATCAGACCTGGGCATTTTATGGCACCCGGACCACATCCGGCCCTTTGCCTGTCCTTCTCTGGCCATGAGGTCAATTGGAAGATAGAAATCAAATGTAAATAAGTGAACAACCATGCACACATTACAACTGCATTGCTTTTATTTTAAGGAAGTTATTTATTTCCTACAACTTACATATGTGCGTCCGTGCCTATGCACTGTGTAGAACAGGGTGGGCAAGAGATACATGGATTAAGACAAAGACCCCTCAAAAAAGTTTGCTAAAAATTTAGTTTTTAATAATACAATTACCAACGTCGAGGGTAAAGCTATGTGCTTAGTTTGCAGTGCAGATGGCTGTGTTTCCATTTGAATCACCACTAAGTGACATTTGAATTAACTGCTACTTAAAATACAGCAAAACACACATTCTAGTATTTTTTTTTTAAGTTAAAAGTATGTTGTATCAAAAATATAATAAACCAGTGCAGTTAGTGTTATAGTACTCAAAACCAGTCTCAGTCTTGTCTCGGTCTTGAAAACTGTCCCAGAGACCAGCCGATTCCAATGAGTATATCTAAGGCAACTTTAATTATAAACGGAACTTTTTATCTATCATTATTAAATATCAGCAATCCATTTAAACAGAATAAAATATAATTTTATTTTTAAATTTAAAAATATACATGGATAAAACTGATTTTCAGTTGAATTAATGTGGTAACATCTGATTAAGTTTGAGAGTAGAAGGCAAAAAGAAGTAACCAGTTCCAGAAGTAACAATGTCTGAATTTAACTAAGCCTGCAAAATAATAATTAATTATTTTAGGCTATATATTATTCTGTTAGATTTAACAAAACATATAATGATAGATAAAGCAATTTATTAATATATACCATGTATAATGAATTATAATGACTGAATGGAAATTACAAATGGGTTTTTTTCATTCTCTTCTTTTTGTTATTGTATGATCTTAAAAAATCCTAATCTGGTCTCGTTATTATCTTGGACTTTTTTGATCGGATGGCTATAGAGGTCTTGACTACAACACCAAATGTTAAATGTATGACATTTATACTATTTTTACTGCTACAGTATATTTGAGCAACACAACAATTCTATAGTATTGTCATAACGTATTCGCACCAACAGCAATATATCAAAACCATATGATTTACTGCTTTTAATAAAGTGAGAAAATTAATATTAAGTCAAATTAAGTTCAGGCTATTATTATAGTTTGACCCTCACCAACAATCCTAATTTGTGTGGCACCTTGGGAAAATTAATTGCCCACCCCTGTTCCGGATGTGATTGTCATACTTCAAAAAAACAACCCATTCATTTTCACCATCTGTGCATATTTTGAGGCTCCTAACACCTTTAAAGAATGATTGTTCACTATTTGGGAAAGACCAACTGGCATTATATGATATTTTGATGTGATATGGACTTTACCTCAGATCTTTGAAACTGACACTCTGACTATTCTGCCAGATATAGTTGCGGCTAATCATTTCTTTTTTCTACAGTTCGATTCAAGTCATTCCTTTTAACTTCTGATGAAACAAAGACCAAGTCGAATGATTAGAGGGAACAGAAATGGACTCTTATTTGAAAATAGGAAATATGCTCAGGACAATGGTGTCTATGTGCTAAGCTTAAAATCTGTTTGACGTAATACACACATCTTTGTGGGCAACCGCATTACAGAACGTCTCAAAAAAGGCGAAAAAACATCTCCTGAATGTATGGGGACTTCATTCTGGGCTGCCCGGTCAACCTTGTCTTTATGAGGAATGGGCAAAGTGCAACAGTGTGGTTATTCTCTAACTCCCTTCCTGCCGTGGCTCGGAGTGTTTGTTCTGCGGTTTAGCTTCACACACAAGGACAAAGAGATGCCCTGAATTACGGGTGAGCTCAATCCGCTCCTCCTTCCTCTAGAGTCTTTACTATTCAGGCTAGTCGCACAGATTTATATGCAGAGTCCTGACCTGGACTGGGTGAAACCCTTTTTATGACTCGAAAACATTATGTGGATGTTGTTTAAACTGACCTTCGGACAAATATACCAAAAAGACTTCTGTGGGTTTCACTCAGTGTTTAATGGAAAGTAGGAGGCACCACTGCCCTGTATATAAAACCCCAAACAAATGCAGGAGTGACCTTACAGGCAAACAAACTGGGCAGGACTGTGTAAGAAGGGAATCTTAATCTAATAAGAATGGAGAATGTAACCCTGAAAAGCATTGCTTTTAAATTATGAGGCAATATACTGCATCAATCCGATATTGGCACAAACAATTGTTCATAAGTAAAGCAAGGTTAAATAGATATTAGTCAGACACGTTCATGCTGAGCCAATTCAGAGTAAGAAGTTAATCTAATGCATGTCTTTGGAATGTGGGAGGAACCCAGTGTAAAGGCAGGACATGCATACTCCACACAGGCCCAAGGTGAGGATTGTACCAGGGAACTTTAAAGGCATGAGGCATCAACAGTAACTGCTCGTGCCCTCGATATTGCAAAGAATAACGTCTTTATACACTGTTATGTATTCTGAACCCTTCTAAAATGTACTTTACTCGTTTGGTACATATTTTAAATATTTAGTATTCATGGACATAATATGCAATAATGGAATATACTGTATATGTCAGTACATTACACACATCAATGAGCCAGAACATTGGAAGCGCCTGGTCTCCAACAATGTCCAAATGATTGCCCAGACTCAGCATTTCCCAGCAGAACATTACTAAGAGCTTCACACTTTCTCCACTATTGTGTCTTACATCTACTTCCAGGCATTAAGCAGACGCCCTTATCCATGTGACTTACTACTGATACGACCTAACAATGACAACAGTGGACTCAACAGTGGTAGCTTGGCAGAGGTGGGATTTGAACCCATGCCCTTCTGGTCCACAGTTCAGTACCTTAACCACTAGGCTACAGCAGTATTTATTTTCACAGAGGATCCTGGTGCCATCGCTACCTCCTTAGAATATCCAGACATTCCCATGTGACAGAACAGAAACAGAACTCGTCGATCCTGGCAATTTTCTTACTCCAAAGTCCAATTCTGACACTTGTGACCATGTGCAGACTTTAGCATGGTTGGCACTCTAACCTTTACAATCCATTCCGTCCTGATATAATTACTGTGTGTTGTGACACATCTCCTGTAACCTGCATTAAAAATTCCTGTGACTTGTGCATCAGCACTTATTCATGGAGAAAACAGAGTACAGGTGGATGATATGCTGGCTCATCCTAGGGTTGAGTTGGGGTTGCTGATACAGGGCTGGGTGATGATTCGTCTCCTGACCTCCCATAAACTCAACTCAAGCACCCTATAGTATTAATACAGTATGAACTATTCACCATTTCAGCTCCCATATGGGTGCATTTTGAAGTTCAAGACTGTAGTTTATCTGTTGCTCTACATACTTTACTTTGTTCAATAATAGTCAGGACCCCCACAAGATCAGTATAGATTCGGCAATAAGTGGGTGGTGGACCATTCTTAGAACTGGCACTGTTATGGTGGACTCAGAAGGTAGGTGTGCCCAAAAGAAAGGACAGTGAGTGGGCACAGTGTTAAAAAAAACTTCAGCAGTACTGCTGTGCCTAATCCACTCATACCAGTGAAACACTTATTAACACATATACCACCAAGTTGTGACTATAGTGCTACATTCATAATACTCATTCGATCTACCACCCAGTTCTGTGCTGGTCCTGTGGGGGTCCAGACCATTAGAGAACATTGGAAAAAGGGCTAATGAAATAATGCAGAGCGACAGATGATCATGTATTTATTACAAAGTCATAATCACTTTTTAATGACTGACTTGTTTGAGACTTAGTGAAATTTAATTACATTGTTTAAATCCAAATAATCGAATGGACCTGGTAATCAAATCCAGCATTTCCTAATACTGCGGCTTCTTTGTTTTGTTAACCAGCTCACAGTTTACTCCCACTGCAATGAATCTTTTTTCTCTCTCAGGCCATGTGTATGCATGGGAATCATGCGCAGGTTCATTGATGTGTTACCTAAACGTTTCCAAAACGTCCGCTAATCGTAACTCACTTTACGAATCAAATCAGATTTGCTGTGGCCCATTTAAAAGTGGGCCTTCTGTGGCCCATAAATCATCACTATCAGTAGGAGGCAAATATTTCAGCAGTTAATCCAGTAATCCAGATGGCATTAGCATTTTTATTACTATCAAGCATGTATGCAGCCATGCATGTAAACACTTCATTTAGTTCCTAGGAGCCTCTGCTATTTCTTCCCATCCTTATTGGATTTTTTCTTCTTCATTCCCGCTGTAGATTACTGTATGGTGTCTCCCGGCTCAATGAGGAGCGAGAGCATTTCAGCGGTTCCCAGATGTCTGAGTCAGACAATACGAGCCAGATGTTTTGGACACTTCCATCCTTTTGCCCCTCAGTAACTGATTACAGGGCTATTTTCAGAGCGAGCATGAAACACAGTCCAAGATGCCAAATATGATTCCAGATATTGATATAACTGGCGTTAGATAGTGGCAGAGTCTGGCCAAATGCCTCAAAAGGGAGGCTTATGTTTACATTGATGCTCATAGGGTGAGTGTATTCATTTGATAAAATCCGCACATCACCTCATCCATCGCAGCCATTATACAGCCCATAACTTTTATATTTAGCTACTCTGCACTCCGTAAATCTGTTGCCACCATCATGCCCTTTTTAAATGTTTTATTTGAGAGAAGGTTATAAAAGTTTCAATACTCATTTGAGTGTAGCTAGAGAACCCAAACCACTGGGAGAACCCAAGCCACTATGGAACTGCTATAAAAAAATTACATTAAATACATATAATTAAAAAATAATGGTCTACCTCTGAGAAATGTAGGAACTTTAAAGAATTTGGTGGAAAAAAAGCCAGTTTGTTTATTATTATGTCACTATTGGCATGAGTGGCCATTTCAGCAACACACAAGAGGATATATCTATAAACAAGTTTATATCAGAACTAGTTATATATACACAAGTCAATGTCAATTTAAAGTAATCAATTAACCTAACACCCATGTCTTAAATTGTGAAAGGAAACCGGTGTACCCAGAGTAAACCCATGCAGACAGGGGAAAGACATGCAAAATTCACACATTAAGGACCCACTCTACCCTGGGATTGAACCCATTACCTTATTTCTGTGAGGCAGGGGTGCTACCCACCGAGCCACCGTGCCGTCCTCTAAGCCAGCTTGTAATTAAGTAAAAGTATTGAATGCAAGCCAATTAAACATCAGTGAATGAGAGAAAAATAATGGCTGTACCCATGGATGACTCCTCGAAACTGTTGGCTGTGAATGCTCTCCCGAGTGCGTTGATTGCTGTGACGTTGACCTGGTAAGGAGAACTGGAGAAGAGTTCTGGGAACTTCACATGGCACCGGTTCTTATGGACCTCATCTCTCTTTACTTCTAAAGGTCTCTGGTTGTGTCTGAATGAAAAAGTAGGTAAAAGTGAGTTAGAACTTTTGATGAATTTGTGGATTTTAGCTCTTACTGCGTGAAATGCTGCAATAAAAAAAAAGTTTTAAGTACTACAGGGCCTATTAGAAGTTACAAATAATATAAACCTAGCAGTGATGGAACCTGATTCCTGAACCTTCTGGTAGACAGTCCAGTACCTTAACCACACTGCCCATATAATGTCATTACACTTATAAAAAAATAAATAAACGCACCATACAAGAAGCATAAGGACAGCTTAGTAAATAACATTTAAAATACAAGAGTTGATTTCTAAATGACAATAGTAATGCTAAAGCATTATTCAGATGGAATTTGTTTCACATGGGGAAGTGGGGTTTTGTTGGAAAATATATAACTATAACTATAAAGTTCAGAAACAAGCTTGGCTTGACTGGATGATCCATCCATGTAAGATGAAAGGAATATGAGCATCAAAACTCTTCTGCATCCTAGCACCCAGTGGTGGACTGAACTTCCACTGGATGTCCAAATGGCAACCAAACTCAGGTTCCTCAGCATAGGATTTAAAGAGAACCAAAGCTTCTGGTGTCTGAAAAAGCTAATAGGAATAGTAAACATTTAGTTACCAAATGTTTGAAAGTAGCATTGCTTGTATACTAAATAAGATCAAAAAGGTCAAAGAAGATCAAGAAGGCCAAATATCAGTACCATCACAAGATGCTAACTGGATCAATTTAAAGCCTTGTTGGGATAACACAGATAATCAGATTTTGTACAAATTTGTTGAGCCTATACCAGCTCGAGTGGCACCCACAGTATACATTATTGACCTGTAGACTATTCATAGTAGTTAACAAATCAGTAGGATTACAGTACACCTTATAAATGTGGCACCTACATAGTAATTAACATTCTTCCAGTTAAGGGTAGAGAATTACTTTCTATTTTGTTTTAGTTGCTCAGGAACTAGCATTCCTGGTGTAATAGCATAAATACATTGAATGTACGTTGAACTGAGTTAAATTAATTAACTTACTTAAGCATAAATATTCTCAGGTCCTCAATTTGGAATGTGTTGCTTGCCAGGCCACCATGACCTAAACATGGGTAGGAGGCATTTGACTGCCGTGACCCTTCTACACTGTGACTGCAGGCGTACATATACTGTATTATTATAGATCCTTTAACAGACAGTGTGGCTTTAACTTTCAGCCGGCTCTCTAGATCACAAAAAGTGTGATAGTGATGGAATAGTGGTTAAGGCTTTGAGGATTTGAGTTTGCCCAGCTCTGCCATTCACACACTATTGGGCAAATGGACTTAATCTCTGAATAGTACCTTGAGAATACGTACAATATAAATAGGTTTCTTAAGATACTTATCTATCAACTCAATAAGGGGCTTATGTCTGAGAATCCATTTACATTTACATTTGCAACATTGACCAACCATCCTTCTATCTTTAACTTACAGTTAAGGTGTCCAGCTGAAGGCTAAGTTCCTTGTTCAAGGGTTCAACAGCAGTAGCTTGGGGGAGCCAGGATTTAAACTTACAAGCTTCTGATTAATAGTCTTAAGTCATATGTAATGAATCATGCTTATTTGAATTTGCTTGCATACCTTTTTATTGACTGGCCTTATAAATAAGCAAAACAGACGTTTCTGTTCTTTATTCAGTACAGTAAAACCAGATGGAGAATATAGAGAAGAGATTAAAAACACTGGAGTCAGTCAGAGCTTATATTGCAATGGTGGTTTCCAGTTTGGCTTTATATTATCTACGATCATACTAATATAAAAACCATCCTAAATCTTCTTCCACACTGGTGTACTGGTTCATTTTGCACACCACAATGCAGAAGACAGGAATAGATCTGCTGAGTGGGAGGCTCCCAGGAGGTTCCCTCAGGGTACCATCTGGATAGAAAGTCTGGGTGCTGCTACACTATGTTACATTTTCTGATATCAAATCCGAGCCCTGGAGCAGGAGAACAGAAAACATTCATTCCCAGTCTAATTCTGTTGTTGCCAGACTTAACACAGTACAAGTCAGATCTAGGCACTACACGCAGACTTATTAATTATTTTCCTATTTGTTAATAGGAAGGGTTAATAAAGGGCATTGTTCCCTAATTAAGGACTCGTTTTTTTTAATCCACAAGCTTAAAGTCACACCAGCAAGTTCAGACAGGAACGCGAGTGCAGAAACGATTATTCAAATGTGACATATTGGCCATAGAAAATTAATGAGAAGCTGCTTGCTGTGAAATTGCCTACTGACATTTGTGATCAGTACAAAACGATCCCGGAAAGGCAGCTCTTTGGCACGGCGCAGGGCCGTGACATCTAGGCTGCCTTAGTAGAAGTGTCTCTGGGGTTTACACTGAATTGCGTTGGTTTCAGTAATTAAGGACAAGTTTTTCCCCTTTGCAAACTTGCACTTCTTCAAGCTACTCAGGAATAGCAAGCAACAGAGAGAGAGAGAGAGAGTGAGAGAGAGAGAGAGAGAGATCCAAAACAGAGCTTGTGAGAAAGATGTGGAATTAAACTGTTTATAAACAAAAAGATAAAGAATAAAAAAAGATGAAATAAAAATAGCAGTAAAATAATAACACCAAATGTACTTTAAGTAGAGGAAGAACTACATACAATTACAGAAGTGACTGTGTTTCTACTAACATTGCCTTATAATGCCAAAAGAGAAAAGGAATACATTTACATAATACAATACATAGTAGAAGAAAACATGTAGCTTTTGTGAGAATTTATTGAGAACCTATGATATCCACCACCAATTTAAGACTGGTTAATTGTTCCATATTTGTCACGTGTTCACATTTGTCTATTTTTAATAGCAACTTACTAACACTATATTTAATACAGTGCATCCGGAAAGTATTCACAGCGCTTCACTTTTTCCACATTTTGTTACGTTACAGCCTTATTCCAAA
>JAUZSU010039377.1:0-21697 GCA_034780255.1 Parotocinclus maculicauda
GCGGTCGGAGCAGCGAGTCCATGTCCACCCGTGACATCAGAGTCCGGCGGTCAGTCCAAATAATGAGGGGAAAGCAGTGCTCCGTCGGTGCAGGTGAGAGGCAGGAAGAGGGGAGTGCATGGAAAGAATCCCTCAGAGGAAGCGCTGAGATCTGAAATAAAACAGGAAAGCTCTGAGTAAAACACGCAAAGAGTCATCGACTTAAAATTGGCGGACGAGTCTCCCGCTCCGTTTGTAATATTGCTTTTTTATAAACATAGTTTAACTTCTAGTAGGCATGACAGGGCGTTTTTCCCTTTCCACTCTTTGCCTCTGGACTCATGGTCTCAATGTTTATTGTTCAAGCAAATCTACAAATAAACAGAACCTTTCGGGTTAATTCAGAATCATCCGGTGTTCCCGTAACGGGATATGATGATTTCCTGCGCACTGCAACACCAGCACTGACCTCTAGGGCTTGGCAGTACTGGTGAGCGCCGTTTAACGTCTGTCTTATATATGTCTAATTCACGTCTGAATGACACAAAGCTACTAGGAGCGAAGCCGTGCGACACCTGCTGGCAGAAAACAGACTCGCGGCCTCGAAAGGATATAAAAACATCCAATCGTTCTTCTTTTACCATTTCAGGTACAGGTACGCGCTTACTTTTGGCTGAAACGAAGCGAATCCCAGCAGTCACGTTACGAAATTTGTATTTAGACGCTTAGCAGAGAAACTTGTCCCAACAATTGATAACAACTGATCGGGGTTTTGCGATCCATCTAATTGTGGGTTAAGGGTCATGCTCAGGGAGCTAACCGTGGCAGCTTGGCAGAGGTGGGATTCGAACCCTGGAGCTTGTGATCCACGTTTTAGTACGTTAACCACTGGATCCATTAAATCTATCAAAAGAATGACCGGAAACAGGATCCCGGTGCTGTATTAGAATTTTTTGGACTATTTGTTGTTATTATGAATACAGTAACTATTGATAATCATTAAAGGATTTGCTCTGAAGTACGGACTGTGTGAGAAGTATTCCCTGGCTGGGTTCCCAGACGAGATTTAAGCTTTAGTCTGATACCAAATTGTCATGTAGCCGATGACTCATCATTGGAAATCCTTTCGCAGTCTAGACCGCATCTCATTTGTCTCAATATCTTGGACCTTCAGACGTTCAGCGCTAAAGCGCACAGGTAAATCTTAAATCGCACGTATCCGACCTCGACCCGTTTCGGACGCCACATTCAGTGCATGGTTAGAACGGGGAAGGAATAAGACCAGCGTGATTCATTTGGCCCATGTGGTGAGGTGTCCTGTGCTGTGGTTTGGGAACCGGTGGTTATGGTACACAACTTTTGACCACAAAGCAGCCAGAACTTCCTGCAGGGCCTTTGAGCAAGACCGTGAAACAGACCCGTAACCGGCCCTACGGTTGGAAGTTACTCAGTGCTGCAAGGCAGCAGGTCAGAATTTGTCCCACGAACAAGTACCTTGTCCTCCCGACCCGGTTTGTTTTCCGCTCTTGGAAAAATATTCCGATTTAATCCCTGCCTATTTAAAACTGAACTCATAGGAAGCAGCAACAGAGCTCATTCTTTAAAGACCAGGGCCCAGACCCGGGCACCTGGGCAGACACGTTTATCCAAGGGCCGTCCACAGTCGCCCTGCTTAAGGTCACAGCCCAGAAGGTTCCGTCGGCTAGCGAATAACCGACTCCACACAGACCTACACTGGCTTTTCTCACTTTTGTAACCGTATCATCATGCCCCTGTGTGTGTGTATGTGTGTGTGTGTTTTTAAGAGGTACATGAAAGCTTGGGTGTGGTGTTTTGGCTTGCTTCCCTCCTTTTCTGCCACATGGTTTCATTATCAGCTCCCCCCACAACACACACACCAGCAGAAAACCACAAAAAAACCCTTCTGCATTGTGATGAGACAGCTGCTGGAAGGCAGGACAACAGCATTATTACAACCCCTGTACGCTTTTGGATCGGTGTGTGTGTGTGTGTGTGTGTGTGTGTGTGCGAAATGGGGGACTGGGACTTCAAAAGAGATCTGAAGTCATTGCTTAAGTAAATAGACGCTGACTCGTTCGGTCGCACCCTTCCGTTCCTTTTTACCCACCCCTCACTTTCTCCGTTTTGTTTTCCTGCCCGTCCATGGCAGGGGGCATTTGTTTGGCTTTCTACTTTATGCAAAGGTGTACACTTATGCCGTGTGTGTGTGTGTGTGTGTGTGTGTTGGCTCAAATGACTCATTATTCCTACTAAGGTGTTTTTCCTGACATATAGGTGGTTTCAAGGCCGCGCCCTTATTCACAAATGTCACCTTCACTTACGTCGGTCGGACTGGCACTGGAAAAAAGGGGGAACTTTGTGTGGTGGAAAAGACTGCATAATACCTACAGCGTAAACATTTCACATCACAAGCTCGATGAACGCACACACACACACACACACACACACACACACACAAAAGCACACACGCACACGTTCAGGGAGATAACAGCAAGACAGAGTGTGTTTATAATAGCTGGAGCGTCTATTTACGTTACTTCTCGATCTGTTTGAGATGTAGCGCATGTTCTGAATGCCCCCCTCCCTCCTCCCCCCTCCCCGCTCCCGTCCGGTCGGGTTTACACACCGATTAGGCGGTTCTGACACATTCCGAGATAAACTAGCCGACAAGATGTATAGCAACAAATCGGATTTACAGTTTGTCAAGACGAGCAAGCGCTGAAAGAATTCAAATAATCGATAAACCGACCGACGGGCACAGGGTGTAAGGTGAGACCCGACCTTCGGAACAGATCGGATTTTTATTGGGCAATAATAACAGAAGGTGCAAAAGTCTTAGGACGCCGCTGCACTTAAAATGACTACACAGCATGAGGGACATCGTGGACTTTTCCCAAATCCTGGCAAAACCTTCGTTGAGGTTTCCTGGTTCTTGGTTCTAACCCTGGCTTGTCATCCCCAGTCTGGATTTTTCTCAGAATTTGGTTTAGAGGACACGGGAAACCAGATTCAGAGAAAAATTCAGACTGGGGATAACAAAGATTCAGCGAATATACGAATTAACGAAATACAAAACGCCGTTCCTCGACTGTAAAACATTATTTACGGTTCCACCAGTAAAAAAAAAAAGTCATTTAAGGTTTTCCACCAGTGACCCTGTCCAGTGCCCGATTAAGACTCCCACGTGGCCTTCCAGGGACACGACCTTAGAAACCATAGAACATGTTTTTCCCAGGCTGGAGTTCCCATTATACTTCCCTGATGAAGCCATTACGGAATTCCATTCTGTTGGATTCATTAAAAAGGGTTCAAGGTAATTACTGGGTAAATGTATAATTAACATCATTAAATCGAAAACGGAGTGGAAGAAAATGTCCGGCGACCTCTTAAAACCAGACTGAGATTCCCCCGATGCAGCTTTGCTTAATTTGCCATTATAAAGGAGAAACCCAGGTCCAAAAGTATGTGGACACATCTATTCATTAGTCAATTAGTCTTCATATTCAAATATTCACCCACTTTTATACGCTTCCCGACCTAAAAAGTTGCCCCGACCTCCCAGGTCCGTAAATAAGTGGCTCCTGAAAGCATCAGGACAATTCCTGAAGGCAAGGAGACCAAGCTTTGGGAGGATTTCTGTTGAGAGACCCCTGTACGGACCCAACAGGGGTGGGAAAGTGACGCTGACTGGTGTCAAAAAAGAGAAAGACAAAAATCCGAACCGTTCACGTCCTAGACGAACACCCTACACGCTCCATCTTTCTTTCCTAACTTCGTCTCAGGGTGCCATCCAAACCCCCTCGTGAGTCTTTGATGTGTGCTGGGCAGAAGGGATGAGGGACACACCCCAAAACAGGAAATGAGAAATTCAGGCTAATCGGTCAGTGTCGGTGTGTCGCCGAGAGGCAGGGAAACAAAAAAAGGACAGACTTTAAAGAAAGAAACCTAGCAGGACAAAAATGACCGACTTTTGGACATCCCTAACTACCTCGCTTGGCCCATCACTCAGTTAGGGGTGACGAGGCGTGCCTGTCTGGCTATTTGGAATTCGTGACCTTTTAAAACCCCTCCCTTGTCTCGTATCCCGGTCTCTCTCTGCTTGGCTTTTCTGGGTTTATTAACCATCAAGTCCAGGTTTAGTTCACCCAGTTCTGGCTAAAACGACCCACTTTTGGACAACTACGTCTCTAACTATTTTGGTTTTTATCAGTCGGAGACCCTCGTTTACAGTCATGCAGAGGTCGAGACTATCCTCAGAAGCAGTCGCCTAAAACAGCGCACCCCACCACAGGCGGATCTGGTAATGCGCTGCCCCGTGTGGTTAGTGAGTGTGGCCCATAAAAAACGGCCACAGAAGTTTCTCACGTAGTGCCGAAGCAGAAAGGAGTCCTGGACTCGTGGCTGGTTTACTCACGCTACGTAACGGTAGCCACCATGCCCTGCGGTGGGCAATTTGTGTGTTACGGAGTTTTATTAGTTTATGGGCGATCTGTGCCGGAAAATATGGCCTAGCAAACCGCAGCGAGTCAGAGAGCGAGAGTTTGCAGCGAGACAGGGAAAGGGTTTGATTTCATAACGCCAGAGCTCAAGCAGGCACACCAAAACACCGGGCGGCCTGTCACTCGTGACGCAAAGCAGAGCGGGCGCTCTGAGACGAATACAGAATACAGACAAGAATCCATGACTCAAAATGGTTTGCTTGCACATTTCCTCTTCCTGTTTCTCATGATTATGAAACGTCCTGTTGTTTTAGCTTTAGCCCTGTATCTGGAAAAAAAGAAACAATGACAGATTTCTGTCTACTCTCTAGAACAGCCTGTACGTTGTTATGGATGCCTTTCTCCTCATGGTTTACCCGTTCTGATTTAATTTCCTCCTCCCCGACCTCTCTGGGTGGCCTGAGAAAGGAGGGTTGAAAAGAAATGCTCTCTCATACACATCACTGGACTATTAGTAAGCGAACCGAGACGAGTCATCGGCATCCGACTTGGCCAAAAAGTCCCAGTTATGAACTTTTTGTAGCACAGAACCAAAGCTCATCAAACCCTTCTAGAGTAAAAGCAGAAAAATGTCTTCTTGTTTACTGGTTGTCTCGATTATGCAACGACTTTCCACATAATAAGCGATGTCTCCATTAATATTCATCAGGAGAAACTTTTATCCAGACCAGGAGAAGACCATCACAGGCTGGAGGTCCAGCTTGGGGCCATGATGTCCCTCTTGAGGGTCCATGAGGCATTGGGCCACAGTTTTAGACTGATCGTGGGCACTGTTGGATGCGGAGCCGCAAAATAACGCTCTAGCACGGCGATTATTTGATAAACGATACAATTGTTGGGGTATGGGCGCTGCGTCTCGTCTCGAGAGCTCGTTTGTTTCTCAGCATCGGCAACATGACGACGTGGCAGGTCCAAAAACAGGACGCAACAGGAGACCTCCCTGACAAACCGGGCTCTCATTCTTCTCCTATGTGACTTTCTTTTTCTAAGTGTACATGCAGACTCCACACAGAAAGAACCCAGGCCGCCCCGCCCTGGGAACGAACCCGGGACCTTAGTTTTAGACTGATCGTGGGCACAGGACGCAACAGGAGACCTCCCTGACGAACCGGGGTCTCAGTTTTTTTTTTCTAAGTGTACTCGCTGGTACAGTTGGTCACATGACCAACAAATCAACGTCTGGCACAGGTCGGGCATTTCCCTGCGTCCCATAAAAGCCGACTGAATATCCAGGTTCAGTAGCTGCGAGGGAAATCGCTAATCTGTGGCCCTTATCTAAACAGTTTTATTCCGGGATTTTCCAGAATCGCATTTGGGTCAAGACAGGAAGGGGGGTGTGTGTTTTGTCTGTCTTGTCCTGTCCTAATGGTTGTGCTACAAATCAGAAAGTTGTAGGTCAAGAGCTGCCGTCAGGCTCTTGAGAAAGGCACTCGAAGGTAAGCTGGTCTGGATAAGAGTTCCTGTTTAATGTCCTAAATGGAACAGGCAGACACAGTCGGAGCAAAAGAACCGGTTACAAAACATTGCCTGGAATAACATTTTCAAGCCCTGAGTCCCTCAGAAGTTGGGTACCAGAGAGCATAGTTTGAATGTTAAACGCATCACTGAGAAAATTGGCCCATCACTTAGTTATGGGTGACGAGGCGTGCCTGTCTGGCTATTTGGAATTGATGAACTTTTAAAACCTCTTGTGGTTCTTTCTCTTGCATCCCGGTCTCTCTGTGCTTGGCTTTTAAACTAATACACATAAAACTAATACAGATACACAACTTAAACTAATACAGATACAAATATGCAGTGGTGGGTTAAGGGTCTTACTCAAAAACCCAACAGTGGGTGCTTGGCGGAGGTCGGATTTGAGCCCTGGTACTTCTAGTCCATAATCCTGGACTTCAACCACAATACCAGCACACATGGAGATCTTGAGATTGGCTTGGAAGGAAGTGATTGTGACGACACGGCCTCCTACACCAGTGCTGCACAAAACAGTGGTTTGCCCGCATTGCTTCAAGTGGACCAGCAAAAACGATATTAAGGTCCCAGTGGTGACTTGTAGAGAATTAGAGACCTTTCAAAGGGTTTCTTTGAGAGCCAAACACAAAGGTGGGAAGGTGGTCAAGACCTGAAAGCAGGACCCCGAAAGCCAGACAGCATGGCCACAATCCTGGACAAATGGAGACACTGGTTGGATGGAGCTTAGAACCCAGTGGTTGTCCCTGACTGGCCAGTCGGTTAGCACAGAAACTCTAGGACTGATGCCTTTGCCCTAGAAGACTTTCCAAAGCGCGTGAGCAGATCCAAGCCAAGACATCTGCGTTGCATTTGTGGGCATGCCATACTGGCCGCACCTTTCTGTTGACTTTGCCATGGCTCCAGTAGAACTTCCACTGGAACTTGATGCCAGTCTTATTGTTGCCATCATCTTGGATTATGGCCTTTCCATAGACTGGTGGCCCAAGTTTACCCCACATCTACTGGCTCCAAAAAGGATTAAGTAGCCTTCCTTGCTGCCACGTACCCTTCCTTTTTAAGTCTGCTCTTGTAGTGCCCTCTAAAGCCCAATAAAGTGTATGGGTGGGGCTTTTGTTTTACATCTTACAGATTTTGTCCATCTGCTCCACCTGTCTTCTAACATCTGACCACCTTTATAAACATTTAGTTCGCTTGACTGCTCGGAACGGCCCGGCCCGCCCAGCATTAGTCCATCTTTGTGAAGTCATGCCAGTCTTTGCCTTTATTTCTGTAACTCACACGAGAGCCAGCTGCCGGAAAAGAGCAGCGTCCAGATGTAACCCAGGTCCGCTTCGCACCAGAACCGGCGCCAACCTGAATCGGCAGGTGCCAGTCCGCAAATCCTGCACTCAAAGGGTGAGGGAGGCTAGTTTCCCCCTCCTCAAACGAGAAACACGGGACACGCTTTAGAAAAACGTTTGCCATCTGCTCGAGCAGGGAATAATTGTTTTAGAACGGTGCCTGTTCGGACTTGTTCTTGTTCCTTAAAGAGTTTTGCGACCCTGAGCGCCAGTTCAAATTTTGCTTTCTCGCACGTCAGAGCTCCACGACTGTCCTCAAAGCGTCGCAGAAACCGTTTTCGACTCGACAGACCCCCCTTGGTTCTGATCTTACGTAAGCTGCGGTGATCTGAAGTAGATTCGGCTCTGATAAAAGTGCTCACAAGATCGGATTGTCGCACGAGAAGCCTGAAGGAGGACAGGACCCTGCCTAAAGGGCTGTTTTTCTAACTCTACTTTGACTGTGTGTGTGTGTGTGTGTGCTATGTGAAAGTGAGCTTTCATAAGCGTGTAATGTAGTACCCTTGTGCTCGGCAAGACTGCCCCGTTCAAAGGAAACGGCCATTAGGAATGAGTCAGGCTTCCCCTTTCCATGGCATCTTTAATTAAGTTCGTCACTTATTTGTTTTTCAACCTCTCGCACTCTCCCTCTCTCTCACGGTCTGTCTGTCTCTGTTTCTCTCTCCCTCTGGTAATGACTCATAGCTTTCTCCTCCACCCAGCCCCGTCTCCCACACCGTCTCGCTCTTCCTCTCGCAAACAGAGACGCTCCGAAACCTGTCCCCTCCAGGTAGGAAAGATTAAAAAAAAAAATTTTTTTAAAAAGGCTGCGCTTTCTGGAGTGCCATACGACACTCTCGGTGCTTGAAATAATAAATAAGCAGGCAAACGTTCAGCGAGCCAACGGCCGCGCACGTCAGAGCGGTCCACTGGCCAACTGCCCAATGAATCGGTCTCATTCTCTGGCAGTCTGACAGGCGCGTTTCGTGTCTAAAACCTTGGCGCGGCGCTCGAATTCCTGGATTGTGACTGCCGGTTGGATGTTTGTTCAATACCCCCCAGTGTGAGCGCAGCGTAGGCTGACTCATTGGTTTGAGCAAGAGCTCATGACTTAATTGCTCACGGTAATGAATGCCCGCGTACGCCAGGTGGAATAAATAAATGGCCGGCACACCTTTCCATTTGGGTTTCATAAAAAGCCTTAGCACTAGTATCCGGAAAAGAGAGCCGAACAAAGCATGAAGAATGAACTGAATACGCATTTCGGTAAAGTAGCTGGACAGTGTGGGTATGCGTGGTGGCCCGTTGTGATGCCCCAGGGTTCAAACCCAGGTTTCCAGAAGCCGCAAAAGGAGCACGGCTCAGGAAGGAGCAGGAATGAGGAAGCCTATGAAGAACCAGCATGGATACTGACTCCAAAATCTGGAGGCAAAGCGTGAAAGCGGAGCCTCACAATGACAGTGACTGGCAGGCTGAAGAAATATGGGTATCAAAAGGCTAATGGGAAGCAGAGCTGCACTCAGTCCGACCCCAAACCCTTCACAGCCTCGGTGTCGCCCTGTTCGAAGGGTTCAGGTTACCGTTAGGCTCACAGCGTCTCCGAAAATGAAGGCCTGAGCCCGAGTGTGTGACGGATTTAAAATCACGGGCAAAACTCTGGGTATTTAGTTCCATTTTTTTCGGCATTTCGGTCGTTTTAAAAGTAAACCGTACGTGAAAGGATATTGCATTTCAAAGCCGAGATGTGGCTGAGTGTGCTGTCACTGCTGACTGTGTGTGTGTGTGTGTGTGTGTGTGTTCATTTCCTGGTGAAATAAATCAGTCACCTGAGCTCTCCTTGCTCTTTTATCTCGATAAGGATGAAGGCGGCTAAATTGACGGAATTCAGCCCGAGTTCCTTTTGATCCTCTTTTTAGTAGTTATGTTAGTAGTCTCAGCCGTCCCGGGGAGGGTCCCGGGGGGGGTCCCGGGGGCAACAGGGTGACAAGTTCAATCCAGACTAGTCTATCAATGGGCACAGATTCCCGACTGCGAGATTTAATACCTACAGCAGGATTTTAGGGTTGCCATAAGGTCTCCATCCAGAGGGATGTGACAAAAACGGTCTTGGTCCTCCTGAAGTTTCTTCCTACCACTTTCAGAGATTTTCCTTGCCACTGTCGCCCTAGGCTTGCTCAACTTTAGATTAGCCTTTTAAGATCATGTAATATTGTAAAGCTGCTTTGAGACGATGCACCATTGTAAAAAGCGCAATATAAATAAAATTGAATTGAATTGAATTGAAAAATGGGTTCCTTAAGTGACTTTAGTGGCTCGGCTTTCTGGTGTAGATGCCAGGAGAACTCTGGGGATATAAAGCGTGGTGATGGGTTGCATCATCAGCTCAGCAAACGAATAGTTAAAGTACTTTGAGGTTTAAACGTCAGGTTTAGAAAAAGGCAGACTATTTGTGCTTTCCGTGGTCTTTATTCGCGTTGGTTTTACCTTCAGTACCACGAATCGACGATGCGTCTCATGCTCATGAACCTCACCTGGCTCGGACTCATGACCTCCCTAAAGGTCCTGTACTCCCCGGGCCTAAAGTACCACATCCTGCCTCTGTAGCGCGGGTGCTCGTACACGAGCCAGTGCCCGTCGAGCACGTGGCATGACTGGCATCCGCCGGACCAGCGGTAGCGATCGGCAATGGAGTCGCAGTCATCGGAAACGTCCATCGTCTGGCCCATGAAGTTCTCCCTCTCGTACATCCTCATCCTGTAGGGCCCGCTGTGCTGTTTGGCAAAAGAGACGTGAAAACTGGGCGTCTTAATAAACCTGCGCGCGTTATCGCCTTACGTTCTGTCGCCGTACCATTTGGATCATGCGGCAGGACCGGATGCAGTTGCTCCCCCAGCCCCACGTGCTCATGTAGTCGGGGTAGTCGCCCCTCCTGACGAAATACTGATTGCCCGCGAAGTCGGGCCGATCGTAGACCATCCAGCAGCCGCTCTCCACCCTGCACGAGTGGCACCGGGTCAGGTAGGACGACACGTCCGAACAGTCGCTGCTGCACTCGTGGGAGCGCCCCATGAAGTTCCGGTCCTCGTAAAAAACGATCTGGTGGGACAGGGCATCTGGTTGGACATATTGCTTGGTTTGTGGACCAGCACATTTCCAGAAACGAAACTATAAACGCGTACAAATAAGCACTTCACAAGTTAGAGAGAGGGGTGCGATGGCACAGGAAAAGAGTACAAGCAGACCGACCATTGTTAGCGTCCTTCAAAAGCCATCGTGTGTGGTCCTTACCTTGCCCATGATTGCGCTCTGCGTCCGTCAATGGCGATGTTTTGATTGTCAAAGCGTGTCGACACTGACGGGTTTAACCCCTTGCCTTTATACCTGACCCCAAACCCAAAAAGCATGAGGCGCCTATTGTGAAAAGTCCTGAGCCAGCAGTATAGCACAGAGGCCCATAGTGCTGAAGGGCTTTCGCTCGGTTTCCATTCGATTCGGTCTCCAGAAGGACTTTAGAATGGGGGGCTAAAGGCACGACAATGCAACCATCATGCATTCTGTTGTTCTTTACACGCCGGGTTACTGTATCCACCCTAAAAAATGCCTATAATCCTTTTCTAATGGGTTTCGTTTGGAATTAACGCCATCCTTTTTGCACGGCTCGCAAAACTAACGTTCTCTGAGGACCTAATGGACCTCACAGCTCCAGAGAGCCGACGCTCCGCTCTGTTTGCATGACGTTTGCATGTTCTAACTGTGTTCGGATGGGAATTCCAGGTTCCTCCCACATTCCGAACACGTGCTGTCGCTGCGTTCTCCTCCTATTCTTTACCAAAGTTTGGGGACACCTGGACGTCCCATCCGAAAGATTTCTCAACATGCTTGATCGGGCTCATGCAACGATCTGGCTCGCAGGTGTAATCCCAAACTTACATTTTTACAATTGTGGGTTAAGGGTCTTGCTCAAGGACCCAACTGTGGCAGCTTGGCAGAGGTGGGATTTGAACCCTGGACCTTCTGGACGTATCATTTCCTTCTGGTCCAGTGTTTATAAATTAACACACGGGACGGAGGTCGGAAGGCACTGCTGGGACTCGAACCGTATTCGAAATTAAATAAGAGGAGGCACGGGGGCTCGGTGGGGTAGCAGTGCTGCCTCATAGCAAGAAGGTTTGGGTTCGATCCCAGGGTGGAGCGGCCTGGGTCCTCCCCCTGTGAGTGTGGGTTTACTCTGGGTACTCCGGTTTCCTCTTACAGTCCTGAGATGTGCATTAGGTTAATTGGTGTCTCTAAAGTAATTATTTAGTTTGTGACTGCGTGTGTGTGGCCTACGATGGATTGGTGCCCCTTCTAGGCCGGGTGGGGGGCACCGGCTGGCCGTCGACCCCGTGTGGATTAAGCGGAAGATTATGAATGGATAAATAAATAATCCATAAAGGCCTCCTTTAAAGGAGAATTTTACAGAATGCATCGACGTCATCATTTGTGACTCGTCGCCACGTTTGATCAGGAGGAGATTTATGGGGCGGCTTTCCAGTGGAGCAGGGAATCTCCAGCGCTCCGTACAGACACGGAAACAGACGTGTCCGCGACCGATTTGCATAAACACCTCGGAGATCGTGTCGCAACATTAAGTGACGAGTTATTAATAGCAGACGGTGAATAACGAGCCATGATTAAGCCCTGGCTGAACTTCCAGACAGGAGGTCGAAGCTAAGGCACGGTCAGCAGGGAGAGAAAAATGCAGCTCGCTCCGGGAATTTCCTGACACCGTTAATCCCCGGGGTTTCGCAACGCTTTCACAGCGCTATGCTTTTTCGGGTCGCGGCCAGCTCGGTGCCTCTCGTGAAAGGGAAAGACTCCAGATGGAAAAGGAAGAGAGGAAAGGGGAGGAGGTCAGATAGAATCGGGACGGTTCTTATTTTAGGACGACGATCTCAGCGCATGAGTAATGCTTGACCAGGCCTTTCGGGACACGCCACACGAACCGGACCAGACGGGCTCGAGCTAATAAGTGACTTGCAAGAAAGGCACATCGAAACGATAAACACATCCAGACGCGAATAACTCCGAGCAAATGTTTATCAGCGCGAGAGAGACAGAGACCTGGCCTTCCACTTCCATCAGAGAGTCTTAAAAGGCAATGATATGCTATGCACGAGCTCTGGAAACCGTCCAGGCGCCCCACGCTAGCCACCGGTACGCCCCGGGAGCCTCTGATTTGCTGCTTGGGGTGCAGGACTGGTTCGTTTTACCGAGGATCTGACATTTGATGCTCAGTATGAGGGATACCTGCTAGCCTTCGGATGGGGCGAGTGGAATCCGAGAAGAGCCTGGGTCGTCAATCATTGTCACTTTCCATCCCGCGAATTGCGGACGTCAGATAAACACGTTCCCTGTGGTCCTGCTGGCGGAGGTGTGTGTGGTCCCGTCTTCTCAGCTCGTCCTTTCCATCCCTCTCCCTCGCCTGTCCCCTATCGCCCATTGTGCGGAGCGGACAAAGCCTCGGCGAGCGTCTTCAAAGCCTCCTAAGTGAAGACACGCTCGGCTGGACAGTTTACGATTGCCATCTTTCCATGACTTGTGCAGGTGTAAAAGAGAGAAACGGGACGGTGATCGGGAACAGCCCTTTGTATCCGGGTATTCCCATGAGGGCTGTTAATGGGAGCTCACACCATTCAAGGTGTCTATAATGAATTCCAGGATGAAAGTCCCACCGCGGGGCCGCTCGGGTTGGCGCACACGACTGGCTGAGCCTATGGGAGATGTCCTTTGGAGATCTGTTTACCTCAAGACACACCTATTGCTTCTAATGACTCTTGGGTAGTCTTGATGCCAGGTCTTACCCAGAGGAAAACAAACCCCGTTTGAGCTTGGATCCAAATTGATTGGTGTCACAATTTCTCCTTGCCGCTCTCGCCTCTGGTCTGCTCAGTTGAGGCCTCGGTTTTGGTGAAGCTGCTTCAAATGGGTGTCGAGTCCCCCGCAAATAAACCAAATGGTTCCTTCAATTCTGGATTGGAGAACGTCGTTTCTTGGCAGAGCAGGATCTTAGCCCTTCTAGTAGACTTTCCCTACCGATACAGCCTTACGAACCAAGAAGTTGTGGGTTATGGGTCTTGCTTGAAAACCCAACAGTATCAGCTTGCCAGAGGTGGGATTTAAACCCTGGACCTTCTGGCCCATAGTACTATTAGGCCACCAAGTCCATGACCTAGGGTCGAACCCAGGCGTGGTTCTGTTCTTATTGTGCTCCTGCAATAAAAATAGGATCGTAGACACGTCTTCGGGGCGTCATGCCAAACGGTCATTTGAGCTTTTTAAGGTTTATTAAACACTTTATAAAACTCTTGCGTTTCGGTCGCTTTTTTTACAAGCCCTAATTGGTCTTACAGAACGAATTGTTGCGTAAAGCGTGGTTTTCTCAGACCGACAAGAGAATTACAATCAGCTCGGCTAAAATAACGAAATAAGCCCTTTCGCGGTTCCCAACAAAACACTGCGCGGCGTCCTGGAAACCCGCGTCCGTGACGTAACCTTATAGGTTAAGGCAATGCTTTTAATCGGAGCGGCGGGAACGAGGCAGGGTGACGGTGGTCTGTCTGAACGGGAAGGGCGTGTGTCACCCTGGTTCTTCAATCAGGCCCTACGGCTCGTTGCGCAACAGGCTTCAAAAGCAACGCTGGATTGTCACAACAAACAGCTCGTGTTAATTGCACAAGCTGACATGCAGAACAAAACCACATCATGAGGCGCTGGGCGTGAGCTCGCCCTCAGCCAAATCCTGTGCGTGTGTGTTAAAGTCTTCACAGGCCTCGCTTAAGAGCACGCCGTTGATTGAAGGGCTCGGGACGGGTGGGCTCCGATACGTCAGGTGCGGCTGCCGGGCCGATGGGGAGGCGTTCTCGAACCCCAGGTTCCACCTTGCTCCCGTTTTGCCTCGGCACATCGGTCGGCCACGTTACCCCGTTAACACAACGGTGGACGATGAAACGTTCCTGAAGGTGCCGGGGTCTGTTTAGAGGGTCGTGTGGCTGCCTGTGTGTGTGTGTGTGTGTGTGTGTGTTGATTTTCCATCGGCTGAGCTTGAAATAGATAGTACTTAAGAGCGGGTCTGGGCCTGCTCCTCTCACTCCTGAAGGCTCACTTTGTGGCAGTGGAACAAGCTTAATCCCCTAAGCTCAGAGAGAGAGAAAGATAGAGACACAAGGCAATAAAACAGAAGGTGTCTGCGAGGCGCCTTGCTTAAGAACCCCTGTGTCTACAGCAGTGGGTTTGGAACCCATAACCCGTGGTGGTGTTCTAACCCAGGTCTTCCAAGCCAAATACGGACCTCGGTTTGATCCATTGACACGATTTACGCCACTCCGAGCTCAGTGTTGGCAGAGCAGCTGTTGCGTCCCGAGATTTCTGCTCTCTGGCAGGGCAGGGACCTCGGTCCACGTTACGAGGGCGGGGTCCGAGGTATAAGGAGCTCTTTAGTAAGACCGAGAGGTGTTTCTGTAAGGAGACTGTATGTCTGCACGGCTGAAAAAGCCAAATCCTTACGAGTCCTTAGTAAGGGGTAGTGTTAATTACTCTACTCCCTGCTGGAGAAAACACTGACGTCCTTGTTTCCATTACTCGCTCACGGCAGGACAACGCTTCCAAACGCTGGGGTCCAACTGAGGTCCGTTGATTCTGGGTAACGAGGGTCTTGTCCGTGCTGCTCTTTCTTTTAGCCTAAGGTCTGACTAAACGTGCAAATGCTCCGGTTCTCGCTCCTGATCGCAGTCTTATCATCGGTGTAAACATTTGCCGCCAAAAGTTGAATCTTTGGCCACCCCCTTTGGGCTATCAGAAGACGGTACGTTGCGGGCGTGAAAGAGGGCTCACGATCATCCGCGATTTTTATTAAGGGACCCAAGAGAATACCCTCCACCCCCTGGTACACCCCCGATCCGGGTGCTTTTATTTTGTTAACGCAGAAATCGACTCTTGAGATCACCCTTTTCACCACGTCTTCCATTTTCCAATTTTCGCAAGCCAGTGCGTAGCTGTAGCCCATCTGCTTCAAGGTCCGACTTTAGGTTCCACCCAGAAAACTGCCCTGGCTGAATATTTTGTCTTCCATTCTCAGTAAATGATCATCCAGGTCGAAATTAAAGCGTCACAACTTTCTAAATGCATCGAGTTGCATGATTGATTTTTTTATTTAAGTACAGTATAAACACCTATAGATACTGATGAGCTATCTGCGTTGACCAGGCGTTCCTAATAAAGCGCCCGAGGAGTGTATAAGGTAAATAAAATGACGAGCACTGGACTGAATCGGAAGTGTTTTCGCTTGTCCCACCGCAGTCCGATCCTGGCCTGTAACCAGGCTCATTTAAGTCACCTGAGAGTCGATGGTTTTGCAGAGAGCTTATTTTTGTTTTTCTCAGCCCTTGCGAGTCTAAGAGGCCGAGGTTTAGGGGCTGTTTAGTCATTTCCTTTAACTCAACCTCCGACTTTCCTTTTAAAACGTGGAAAGGTGGCTGGTTGGTAAATCTCTGGTGAGGCTGAAGGACAGGATGAGTCACGAGGGAAAGGAGAAAGAGGAGAGGGTTTGTCTGTCGGGAAACGTCGGCTCTTCTCACCCACGTGTGAAGTCCAAGAGTCCCTGACAAACAGGTGTGCGCTGTTTACCTGTGGGCTAGGCGTAAAGAGCTCGCGCTGGCTCACGCACACACACACACACACACACACACACACACACACACACACACACACACACACGCGCGCACACACAGGCACACGAGGCTGTGTTTTTCCACAGCTTTATGCCCGACAGGAGCGTTTTTAAAAACAAAGGGCTTCGGTTACCGTTCTTAAAGTTAAACAATAACACAAAAAACGACAACAGTTCAACGACAACTCACATCAGCTCTAAGTTCAGTTGCGTTCTCTGGTTTGCATGTCTGGTAAAAACGTTGGGTTTATTCAAAACGGCGCGACAGAAATGGAATAAAATGGGTGCAGATACAAAACATTGGACGGCGGGGGGAACATGATAGGGTGTGAGGATTAGGGATTGGGTAGCAGTGGAAAGGTCTGTAGCTTTACAAAAAACGAACAAGCACACAAAGGCAATCGCCTCGTTACAAATAAAATAGAAAACAACGACAAAGCTTATAGGCCTCCAAACGTTCTACGAAGCAAACGCCTGGAACGAGGCCGCAACGCGTCCCGACATCTGTTCGGCGCCCTGAGCGCCACGTTCCCCTCTACCCTTTGTCGTTTGGCATGGACAGAGACAGGCGGTGGCGCTATAAATACCCGGGTTAAGCTTGCTGAAGGCACGTCAACCGCTCTCACACGGGCCGACGGACGAAGAACAGAGTCCCGCGAGTCTGGTGTGAAAACGCGAAACATATTAGTAAACAGTTTTGGTTTCCTACGGTTCAGTCTCTCAAAAAACACACGACGGCAGACTTGGAGGATGCATAAGCAGGTTAAGAGTTCTTTATGGTGACCCCACGTTGCATTCTGAAAAGCCAGAGCTCGCCGTTCCTAAAATACGACGTACCCGAGCCGGCACGGAGCTAATTTTAGTCAGACCTGATCTCATAAACGAGAACGTTCATTTGGAGATCTGATGCCGTGCAGGAGCGTTGCAGGCTATGCTTACCGCCTTTCGTTAAGCATCGCCCATGCCAATTATCGCTCGGAGACGTATAATCCGCGACGCAGGCGGCTTAAAACGGTCAGGTGCGAACGAGCTCTCGGATTGGGAGCCGCTGCGACGAGGTAACGAGCTGTTGGGCCGCGAGATAAAGGACGGATGAGGACCGAGGATCCTGTACCCACCTGGGCCGCGTTACGTAAGGAAACGGGCGTAGTACGTCCTCTAAAGGGAACGGGGGAAAGGTGCTCAGGCTCAGGGCGTCTGCTAAAAGCTGAAATGCTAATCCTGTTTATCTTTGTGCCAGGCTAGCTGCCAGTTCTTTCAACAACACGCATACCCTGGCATTAACGCGGACTATAGACGACAGCTGCTCGCTTTTATCACCTGCGCAGCCAAACGAGGCCCAGGCAGGGATTCTGGGGTGAATTAATGACAGATGTTTGCTTTAATGTTGATTTAGTGGCCAGGATAACCCAGAGAAAGTGCTCGACGCAAAATAAGCGGTGTTCCGTACATTTATTTTGACTTTTATTTTGGTACGAACCTTTTAGATTTCTCTTTTTTAAAAATATTATTAGGCCAGACTTTTTTATTGCTTGTTTCGTGGATCTGCCGATGATCATATTTGAAAAATACCACCAAAAAAAAAATATATATATATTTTTTTGTATTTCTCGGATCCGCCGCAGCACCAATGGTTGAAATAAAAAAAAATTTAAAAAAAAATTTTTTTTCAGCTTTTTCCGCCCTCCCGCAGAGAGCCAACGTTTTTCTTCTGTTCATTTAATTTTTTTCCAGATTCACTTTAATTTAATTGTAGGTTAAATAAAATTTATTTAAAAACAAAAATGTATTTTTATTTTTTCCTCCTTCGTTGTCTTGATTCCACATAGTCCTCAAGAAATTGAAAAGTGCTGAAAAATAAAGATTTATTTATATTTTTTTTCCTCCCTCCTCAGTAGATTTTTAAGTAGGGACATCCGAAGAACAAACAATTAAAAAAGTCTGGCCTTAGTTTTATAGGTAGGTATTTTGGGCATTTGGCTAATAGGTGTTTAATAGTGTTTTTCTGCAATCCTCACATTGGGGGGGTTCTTCTCCCTTAAATAAAAAGAAGTGTGTTAATCGGGTGTGTCCGATGCGACATCTCGTGTATGTCACTTGATCCCATCTGTTATCTATGTATGTTTTTGGATTGTAGCTTATTTTGGGTCAAAACTTGCTTTTGAGGAATGAACTGTACGCTTTGAGCAGGTGACACACTTTTGCATGCTATCAACCAGGATTTGCAGTTTGTTCTAAACGTTTTGACAAATGCACTTACTGTTGTGCAAACGATAATAGTGATGTGAGAAATGCACCCAAGCAACTGAGAAAAACTGTAATTCACAATGAAATTGTGCTTTAAACACATTACCAGCTTGAAACCGTGTGCTTGTTTATCATACAGACCAATGCTGACACACACTGTTGTGCTCCAATGCTACTACTAACACCACTTAAGAGTGCACTTCTGTTCCTATATAGTGCAGGATTAGTAAGGGAGCAGTGATCTGGTGTTATTTAGGTTACAGCCATGTTTTCAGCATTCTAGTTTTTCACAGTAAGTGAGTCCTGTTTGCAGTATGCATGATAAAATTAAGAGATAGAGCAAGAACTGTCAGAAAAACACTAAACAATAATAAGACATTTAAAAAATTTTTTAAAAAGTGAGCCTGCATTAGCCTTGTGGTTAAGGTGCTGGACTCTGGTTCAAATCCCACCTCTCCCACTGCCACAGTTGGGACTTAAGCAAGACCCTTAACCCACCATTGCTTGGATTGTAAGACTGTACCAGTTGTAAGTCGCTCTGGATAAGGGCGTCTGCTAAATACTGTAAATGTAAAACAGCATCACGTCACTGAATATAGGAAACTAGACAAAAGTAAAGTAAACTCTGCTGAGAATCCAGAGGCAGACGCAAGCAAGCAGCTGCTGTTATCTTTCTTTTAATAGTCAATGTTTCAATTAAAAGAAAAGTTAAACAAAATTATCTGTATTATCTGTCATTTATAATTCTTGGACAAAAAAAAAAAATCGCAATCAGCCAAAATCTGCTCAAAGCACAACATCGGCTACCTCAATAAAAAAAATCTTCTTGTATGTGCAGCTCCAGTATCCAAAAATCACTGGGTTCCAGAGTAAATAATCTTTTAAGCCATATGGAAATGCAAATCCAAAATGGCTCCAAGAACCCACAAAGTAGGTACAAGCGTGAAGTCCGTTATGCTCTGTAAGCATGTCTTTACTCCGCCACAAAAGGTAGTATTGTGTTGTAGCAAGCGTGCTTGGGCACAGGGCGTTTAAGCACAATGTGAGTGCGGGCCAGCAGAGGAGTGGGGACAATGTGGGACAATAGTGTTCTGGAAACTGGGTATAGTGTGAGTACACCCTAGCTAGGCACCCCCACGGCGTGCAAACCTGCCCAAACGCCATAGCCATTTATACTTGATGATTTCGTTGGTGTAGTGTTTTCTGAAATGATCAGTAATTTGAGTATCTTTATGATCTCTCATACGCGTTTCTTATGAATGCCTGTACATGCAAGAGTTTCTGCAAGAGCTCCTTTAAATCCGAACGCGCAGTGACCGTGCGTGGGGCCAGCACATGGGGGTGGAACCACTGCAAATTGCATCATTTTCTCATCATCTTTTTCTGACGTGTCCTGTATTAACCTAGCTTCAGTCTGGTTGTGCTGAAGTTTAATATGCTGCATGAGTTCTCTAAATTGTTAAGATTCCTATGGATTATCCATGATGACTAACAGCTGGTTTCGCGATGCATTGATTTCCAAACTTGAGAACATCTTCAGGTTCTAGATTTTCACCAAATAAACGCCATTGTTACCACCGATGTCACCATCGCATTACATTGGCACCAATCTTCTGACTTCTCACTACTGAGACATCAATGAAAGAACCTCTCGCTTGACCCTGTTTGTCCACAATTAAACCAGTACTGGCTACTGGTCTAAGTGCCAAGCACAGTTCCAGCTTTCCGCTAACATTCGTTCTCTTATGGCCTTTTTCTTTGCTGGTTCTCATAGCAAAGAAAAAGGCCATGATACATGCTCTAATGCATGTGAAGTCCGTTTTCTAAATGTATATTCAACATTAACAGGCAACCTACATACAGGCATTGAATTGATAAAGTCCTAAAGAAATATATCAACAAAAGACCCAAGGTGAAAGAAAGAAATAAGAATTAAAGAGCCACAAGAGACCAGAAGGACTCCTCATGACAGGAAAAAAAAAACAGGGAAACGGGGGAGACAGATCAACAAACAGAAGGACAAGAAGGGTTGAATGAGTTTACTGGAGACAAACCAGATCCCAGTTGCTATAGTTACCAGGCTGCCATAAGGGAGGCCTTGTCTGAACGTTATGAGATGAGAACATGTTGGAATTGAGCAAGCTGCTATACATTCGCATGCATTTCGGAACTACACGACAGCTTCATACTAGTATGTAGCGTGGGGGGGGGCACACAGACTGCTAGCACAGAGACTGGTAGCACACCAAGCCCTTCTAAACAACATCTGCCTCATTACATCAAGGAAATTAGGACACTAGCAATTAAATGCAAGATGGGGGGGGGGGGTGTTAACAGCTTGAGACTTACCTTTGCTGTTGTCTGAGGTGCCGTCTTTAGTCTTTCTGTGTTGATTGTGCGACTTTTCGTTCTCCTTGAAACGAAAGAAATGAAATGCATTTCTCCTGGAGGTGCTGAGATGCAAATAAATAATGATTCTGATAAGTGTGGACCGTTCGGATTGCTCGGAGACGTACGTTTATGCGATGGAAGTTGACGCTCCAGTTGGCTCCGGCGCGGGACGGGATGAAACGATCTCCGTGCTTGCTCGGCGAGGACAGAGGCGAGTTTGCTGGCGTCAGTGCACGCATGACGTCTGTGATCTTCTGCACAAAGCACACGGGAGAAAACGATGCTTATGAGCACATAATTGTCTAGGTGCTGCCCCGGGTAGGTTGCCTATGCAAGGGACACTAATAAGTACAGCGTCCCAAGACAGAACTCTACCCGGTTCTGTTTTGACTCCTTTATATATTGTAGGAGCTCTTTGTACATTATTAGAAGGTAAAAAACAGAACGTTAAAAATTCTGTATTACCCAATGAGCAATCCTGGTCTCTAACGGGTGCATGATGTGACAGAAATCACACACTATCAACGACATAAGATTAATAGAATAGCTTGAATTCAGGCAGGAGTTCACAGGCGGAGGAGTTCACCCGTAGAGTGCATACGACTGACCTGGACTCCTGCCAGTCTGTCCAGGCTTCACAGTTGGCTAGGATGTAGGCAAGTGCGGACAGGTGATGCCTTTTTATTTATTGTTAATTAATGTCAGCACGTATCGTAATGACAAAAGCATGCCGGAGCACATTTCATTAAAACCTAGTGAGAGTATAGACGAGTGGGAGAAGTAGGGAGGGGGCACAAGCGCATGGTTTTAAGGTAACCAGGGTCCGTGTGAGTATGCTTACCTTCACATCAGCCTGAGACAAGTGCATGGCCATTAGAAGTTCAAAGAAAACATTTAAGAACGTAATGTTTACAAGAATACCACTTGTTCTTGGAATTGTTCTGACAAAAGGAGTTAATAAAAAAAATAAATAACCATTTTCTTATCAATCAATCAATCAAAATGTATTTATACAGCGCTTTTTACAATGGAGCATTGTCTCAAAGCAGCTTTACAACAGT